>JBBUKS010000017.1:1180178-1194451 GCA_038050645.1 Hedychium gardnerianum
AACTATTTGAGGTGATGAATGTAATCTTGATAACTACACGAGCGCATAGAAATTGACTTTATGTGATTCCGAGTTCTCTAGGTAATTTCACAATTTTCTGAATATTTTTTTTTTAATTTAAGTTAATTCTGCGACGAATAAAAATATTCGTCACCAAATTCCAACAAATTCTGCGACGAATATTTATTTGTTGCTAATTACCGACAAATTTATTTCGTTATAAATTTCATTGTTATTTTGCAACAATTTAAATTTTTATCGTAAAATTTATTATAATTTTGAGACGAAATTTTTTTGTCGTAATTTTTCGTCGTTAATTTTTTTTTTTAGTGTAGTGACTCTCTTTAGTGGGGTAACGGCCGCTCAAGAGGATGTCGCGTTACTATCTCATTGGGTAGTATGAGCAGCCATGTCTGCTTTGTATATATTTTGTTGAATAGAAAAAAGTAAAGGATTATCTTTCAACATAATTCCTAGCTTACGGAGAGAGAGAAGCAGATGAACTGAAATTTTAGGTTCGTTAAAAAATTAAATCGATTTAATAAAATTAATATGTTTAATTAATTAATATATAAATATAATGATATTAATAAAAAAATATTGATTAAACAAAAATAAATGACACATAAAATATTAAAATTGTGTGTAGGTATAGGATGATTACGCTCATCCTACTCAAGTGTTTCTCACAATCCATATATTAAAATTGTGTGTAGGTATAGGATGATTATGCTCATCCTACTCAAGTGTTTTTCATAATCCATTTTTAAGTTATGTGAAGGAAGATAAATTATAGAGTTAATTTATAGTCGATCATCAAATGTCTAAGGGCAGGAGGAGTTTTTTTTCCCAAGGACATGCACGCTGTCGAAAATTGACTCATGTCTCAATGTAGCAAATCTATTACCACTAACCAATTGGGCATTGCTAATACTATGTTTAGTGGACTAACATAGGAAAGAGATGGAGGAACCGGTGATTTTTGCTTAGGGCAGCGTCCTCACTTATTCTCTGACGGTGAGATCCGACCTAGGTCTTTACGGGCTGAGGCGTCCGCCTCATCAATAGCATCATCGTCACCGCAACTTCTACTAAGTGCCGAAAGGCCCAAAACTCGATTCGCATCATTCGTCTTATGGCAACAAAAGATGTTTGATCGATGACATTGGATCTCAAATTTCGCTATAAAATTTTCACAAATAGCAAAAAGCTTCTCTTCCATATATTGTTTTTCATTGTTTAATTTATTTTGATCTTAGTGTTTTTATCATTTGAATTTGATCTCGAAGTTATTTTCAATGATATGAATTTTAGTTGATTAAATTGATTATCAATGATCTAACTATTTAAGTTCATTATTATGCTCGATATTTGATTGAACTTAATTTGTTGTGTTTCTCAAAACTCACATTGGGCCCATGCTAGCTCCGTTGATATTTTGATAGTCGATGAAATTTTTTTATGAGATCGAATTAATCATTCTCAAAATTAATCGACCAACAAATTAGAATATATAATGCTAACTAAAAAAACTAAAGCATGCAATACAATGCACACATACAACTACGACCTTTGTACTTAGACACTTTGGTCATCTCTTTAATTATTAGAGTTCTAAATAATTTTTTTTATTAAGAATATATTATTATCTTTACTATGAAAAAAACATCTCAAGTTTTTTTATGGATCATATACTATTAAATTATACATTTTTATTTACTATTTTTCGTTGAATAACTGTATAACTCCACTGTATTTTCATTTTTAAGAAAAAAATAATTTTAAAATTTTACTATTACTCTTAAAATAAAAATCTGAAATTTTAGAGTTTTTTTTCCCCAACTTTTTTTCTGTTTGCATTGGAGTTGGCTTAATCAGTTAATTTGAGTGGCCACTCGACTGTGACCTACATTTATAACTTATGTTAGTTGTTTTTTTATTTTATTTTATTTTTCTGAATTTTGTTGTTAATATGATGTTATATTTAAAAAATTAATATTACTGTAGTGTTGTATTTCAAAATTTAACATCACTTTAATACTATATAAATCCTAAAATTAACAATAATATTTTAAAAATCAACATCATAATATATTGTTTTTTAAAATATAACATCATAATAATATTATTTTTTGAAATATAATATTATAGTAGTTGATCGGGCGAGTAAAATGAAGAAAAAAATACATTCTTTTCGTAATTTTAAATGAATGGAACCCGTAAAAAAAATAGTTTTTTACAACAAACTTAAATAATGTATTGATGTGATTCAGTAATAAAACACTCAACAAAACCAAAATTTGAATCTATATAAATTATATTTTAAATTTTATTCAAAGTCAATGGAAAAATCATTTAATTACCTCTTAAATTAATTAAGTAAAATTTTTAAAAAAAATTACAAGAAATGAGTTAGACATTTAAAATATAATTTAGAAGCGCATGTAATATAATTTACTAATATATACAATATAATTTGACGATAATTTAACATTGCAAATACAAATGGTACTTTAAAATTTGTATATAAATTAATAATAAAAAACATTCTCAAATAAAAAACCACTCCCCTTATTTTTTTTATTATCATTAAAATGTCGCTTCACGTTGAAAAATAAAATAAAAAAGATATTTATCCCTAAAATATTTTCATCGTAGTCATTTTGATTAAAATTATTATAACTATTTTTATTAAAGTTATTTTAATATTGATTATGTTAATTTAACTTAGTATTAAATTATATTATAACAATTTTGATTATAATAATTTTGTTATAGCGTAAACAATTAATCAAAATTATTTAGAGCAGTTTTGATCAAAATTATTCTACTCTATATTAAAATATTTTTTATCAAAATTATTACATGTAATAGTATTGAAATAATATAATTTTTATGAAAAATAAAATGAAATGCCCTTTTAATATTTTACATTGCACTCACTACTTACCCGAATAACTATTTCCCATTTTCTGAAATTGAATTTTTAATTTAATTTACTATATATCGAGATGTTTAAAATATACTTCCTGTTTTAAATTTATTTATTATATGCTATCTATGTAAATTCGCGTTATTTTCAAATTCTATAGGAGCTATTTTGCAAACTATAATAAAAAATAGTGGCAAAAAATAAAATAAAAAATAATTTTTAATAAAATATTATATATAATAAAATAAATTTATAATGTTGACCTGGATAGCCCGACCCAACTTAAGGCATAAGGCTTATGCCTAGGGTCTTCATAAAATTAGGCCCATTACTTTTATAAATTTTTTGAAATTGATGAGCCACGATTATTTTTATAAAATCTCTAATTAATGAGCCACCAATTTTAACATTTTTTTTTTGATGAATATACAAATATATTGAGCATATCAAAGTTTTACAGGAGAACTACCAAAAATCTAAATACATGCATTTTAACTTTTCTAAACAATTTTTCAATATTTCGTTCCTTCCCTTCATAATGCTTTTGATTCCTAGTTTGCCAAATAAGGTATAGCAAACAAGTTAGATCGGGTAATCTAGCTTTATTTAGCCAAGTATCATTAATTAACTATTGCCCAAAGCTATCCATCATCTCCATCATCATACTAAATGTGATATTTATGTATAATCATGTCAGTACTTTATCTCATAAAGGCATAACCACCAAACATTAATAAATATGTTGCATTCTCCTCTGCTTGTTAGCATAATATACAAAGTTTGCACTCCACATAACCCAATCTGTCTTTTGTTCTCACTTTGTTGTTTGCAAGTTGCCAGAAAAAGAAGTGATGCTTTGATAGTATGTATGATTTTCAGATCACAAGTGCCCAAGTCTTCATTGTGCATCTTGGTTTCATATAGTCATAAACCTCTTTTACACTATGGTTCCGCCCATTTTCTATATCGAACCAAGATTGTAGAAAACACCTAGTATGTTATGTAGAGCCTACTGAAATTCGGATCTGATCACAAATCTGGCTCAGTCGCTTAAGAAGAGGGATGTCCGCCGGCTTCGCCATCCATTCCCACACACTAACACTTTGAAAGTATTGGCGATGAACCCACTTCACCCGCATGGAGTTTTTCTTTCTATGAATGTTCCATAAAGACTTGAAAAGTAGCACAGAATTTCAGGACCGTAAATCCCTCAATCTGTATCCCCCTTCCTCCTTCGCCAAGCACATTGTTGCCCAAGAAATAAGTGGGTGCTTGGATGACCAGACAAACGAGAGGCATATTGCATATATTTTCTCTATCACTGCACATGGAATTGGTAATATTGATAACCAAAAACATTCAATAGCTTGGAGCACCATTTTTTTAGTTCCATCTTCCCGACATATGATAGTGTCTATTTTGGCCAAATACCTATCTTTTCGTGATACTTTCCAACAAGGGTGCATAATTATTTGTGCGAAGTCTCTTCGACGCCATGGGAATACCAAGATAGCGGAAAGGAAAACAACCCCTTTGAAATTCAGTAATATGTAATAATTGGTTTGCCTCTCCTTCCCCAATGTCGGCCATATATAGACTTGATTTGCCAAGGTTTGGGATTAGGCTTGACTAAGCACCAAAATCATTGATACAATCCAAAATCAGTGTGATGGTGGACACGTCCGCACGCCCAAAGAGAAGCAAATCATCAACATATGCTAGATGTGTAATTCTTGTCCTGTCACACTTTGGATGAAAGTGATAACCGTTCATTTGTGAGGTTGTCTTGAGGGACCGTGAGAAACCCTCTAGACATAAGCCAAAAAAAAACGGTGATAGCAGATCCCCTTGTCTTAGACCCCTTTGCTCTTGAAGTACCCATACATCGCACCATTGATTACTACCGAATAGGAGACAGTAGTGATACATTCTTTTATCCACCCAATGAATTTCTATGGAAAATCAAAACCCTGAAGAGACTCCAGGAGAAAAGCCTAGTTCACTGAATCAAAAGCCTTCTGAAGGTCCACCTTAAGTACACACCTCGGCGATGTATTTTTTCGCTCATATTATCGCAATAATTCTTGTGTTAATAAATATTCTCTGCAATAGACTTCTCCTCCACATATGCAACCTGTGCAGAATCTACCAAACAACCCATAATCACCCACAGTCTGTTTGCTAGTACCTTAGCAATAATCTTGTATATTACCGAATAGCATGATATTGGGCGATAGTCTGACACCGTCGGAGCATGATCTAATTTTGGAATAAGCACTATCAACATGTGGTTCAATTGTTTTAGAAGGGTCCCCTGGGCAAAGAATTCATGGACAACTTCATAAATATTAGTGTGCACTGTTGTCCATGCTGCTTTGAAAAACTTTGCCCCATAATCATCTGGACCTGGGGCACGATCATTCCCAATATCAAAAAGCACTTCTCATATCTCTTTAGAGGTGATAGGAGCTTCTAAAGCTTGCCTCTGGCTGTCATCAAGTACCACCCCATTAAGATGGAGTCATCAAAAGAGGTGCAATCCACATTGGTTCTCATTAGTCTCTTGAAATATTGAACAAACTCCCCCGCAACCTCTTGTATGCTAGTGGTTTGCTCTCCAGTGGATTTGGTGATAGCAACAATTATATTTTTCTTGTTATTTCTCTTAACCAAGTTGTGAAAAAAATTTGCTACATCTGTTACTTTGTTTGAGATAAGTGCATTTCACCTTTTGTTGGTAGAATATTCTTTCCGCCTCTATCAGTCTATTTGCAGTTGCACGAAGGTGAGAATAGTCTTCTTGAGGGGCTTCTCCACTAAGAATTCTTTATTGTAACACTTCAAGCTCATCTTTCGCACGTGTGAACTTTTTTGAGATATGTTGAAAATACAATCTGTTAAGATTTCTGAGATGCGGCTTGAGTCAGGTGAGTTTTTTTTCCAGTCTAAACTAAGTTCTTCCATAGATTGGTTCTCCCCAAATGCTTCTATCACTTTATGAAACTCCGCGTGTGTTGTCCACATATTATAAAATTTAAAAGGGCAGTTCCAAGATACTTCGTCACATGACAGTTCCCCGATACAACATGCATGATCAGAGAGACAACCTGGAGGGAGAAAATCTATATGACTTTAAAAATCCTCAAGTAACCAAAATATATTCACCATAGCCTATCAAGTTTGCTAGATATTGTTCCATTTATTCATGTCAACTTGCAGGCTAAAGACTGAAGATCCACCATGTCACAAGATTGAGCCATCTCCACCAAGTCCTTTGTTTTATAGTGGGTCACCGGCATGCCTCCTTCCTTCTCTTGGGGAGTCATCAATGCATTGAAATCTCCCAATATCAACCATGGATCTCTGTTTGTACCTCCAATATCTGTGAGGGAATGCCAAAGCGATCGTCGCGCTCCAATATTATGAAACCCATATACAAACATGACCAACACACTTCTTCCCATAACTTTACAAGTGATGCGACAATGAATAAATTGCTCTTCAGCTCTTTAGATGTTAAGGTCCATCAAACCTGTTCTCCAAAGTAACAATATTCTACCACGATTAGAGAATTAAAAATTGTGTCCAATTCCCATACCTCAAAACCTCCATGGAATGATGGTATGTGTATCTCCTTCTGATAATTTTGTCTCCAAGAGCCTGATGACTGCAAGGTGTCGTCTGTGAAAGAAGTCATATACCTCTTTCTGTTTCATGGGCTTGTGAAAGCCCCTAATATTCTAGCTGGCGATCTTCATGAAGTGATACAGACACCACGTACTTGTCTCTTTTTTGCGGTAATTATCTTCCATTCTAGCCCTGGTTGTGATTCTTGGATGGACTTTTCATTCTCTATTTGGGTGTTGATGGACTCGGATGTTGCATCACCCAGTCCGCCACCTTGTGGGGCAACACCATCATCAATAACTTGTATCAGAGTCACCACTCCTCCTCCGGATGCATCCTTCGATCCGCAACTTGTATCTTCAACTTCAGTGCCACCTTCATTTATTTGTACCTTCTTTGTTTCTTTTCTCCCATTATTTGATCCAATTTGATGTGCATTCTTTTCCTTCCCTTCTCCTCCACTCTCCTTTGGGGTGTCTCGGGCTCTTTGTTGTTGGACAGTGTCCTGTGCTCCACTAGACCCTTCCCCTCCATCATGTGTCTCCTTCTTATTATATTCCTCTATATCCATTGTGTCTTTGTTGCCGCCTCCTCCTCCAGTCAAAAACATTACTTTGGCCTTTACGTCTTCAGTTGATACAGGTCTCCACACTTTATTAATGTCTTTTTTCATCCCATCATGTTGTGAAGCAGGACAATTACCTTTTGAATGACCTAACCTTCTATATGTATTGCAGAACTCCAGCATTGATTCAAATCTAATTTCTAGGTTCACCTGTGTTCCAGTGGAAAGAGTGATCGACACCATGTCTATCCATTTCTCATCCATTTTCACCTCAATGAGCAACCTTGCATAGGCTACTCTCTCCCTTATCCTTGTTATCGTGTCTGTGTATATCGACCTTCCAATCTCCGAACCGATGAGGCTAAGAATACGCTCCATCCAACAGTCCACAGGTAATCCGTGGTTCTGGACCCATGTAGGCACAAATCTCTCATCCTCTTCGAATATAAAACAACTCGGCATATCTTTTAAAAATAATGGGCTTCCAAAAGCAAAGTATGGGGCTTTTTCCAGAATCGTATCTCGCTCCACCGCAATCCTAAAATGAAATATCGTCCATCCACTTCATGTATATGGAACTGGCATTTGGTCTTCCATCGTCTAGTCACAACCATGATTCCGTCTTTCTCAGGATTCCGCCCCATGAAACATCCAACAAGACAGAAGCCCAAGGACTCTTCCACCATGTCTATATCTTCATAGTCAATGCATAGTCGCTTTTTTTGTAGTTCCAACTGGTGGAGTTTCATCGATGTCCTTGCTTTACGATTATCACGGAATAATCCTGTTTATGTTTTTGTTTTATCTTTAGTCACCTGAGAATCATTGCCCTTTTGTTCTTTAGCCTCCATTCCTTTGCCCAGATTTGTGACCAGCGTTGACATCGACCCTTTCCTTTCCTCTCGCACATGGTCTTCTCCTTCTATCCGAGACCCACTGGGATTGAGAACACCTTCCTTGTTTATGACCTCCTGTCCACATGCATAGCTTCTTCCATTTGATGTTTGCCACCACAAACCTACATCAGCACCTTTCACCACCTTTGTATTATTTTCTCTTTCTATTGACACGTCAACGTCATTTAAATCCTCCAAGTGACACTTGGAGTCTCTAATGCCGCTCGTGATTGACTCCTCGTTTGTCGACGTCCATTTAGTATGTCTCTATTTTCGGCCATCTTATTTTGATGAGAATAATCTATCGCCACCAATTTTAACATTGGTGTGTTCAAATTATATTCTATTGTATTTTGTAAGACCCAATTTTATTTTATCTTGCATTTTGCAATTAGACAACACTAATTCATTTAATTATATATCTTATTTATAAGACCTAATCAACTATTTCCTTTTTAATATCTCTCAAAAACCCTAGTCGTCATGATCTCATTCTCTCGTTAGTGCTCCGTATTTCTCTTCACTCGTCGATGATACTCTCAAAGGATGTCCTTCTCCTCTCTCGTCAGTAATATTTCTTTTTTGCTCTTTTCTTCTGATAAAAATATGAATTAGAGATTTTTTATCCATACAAACGCAAAGAAGAAAGTCTTTTTTAAAAATCAAATTATTATTTATATTTTTCTTTTTTTTTTAAATTTTCTTATGATCATAAATATTTGCTCGTTCATATTAGGAACTCTAGATTTTTATTAATCATAATATTTAATTTAGAATGATTCTTAATAAAATTTGATACTTATTGATTATTCTTTGGTATACTAGAAACATATTAAAAACCTAAGTGATTTCTTACACAAGCAAAATGACAATTTTGTCATGTAAAAACAGTGCTAGACTCAATCAAAAAAAAGAATAAAAATCATGCAAATGGAGGGATATAGTTTTAATAGCTCATCAATTTTATGACACTAAATTAATAATTTTGCATCTCCAAAGTTAGAAAATTAATTTATATAAAAATCTATTTTTAAAAATTAATATTTTATTTTTTTTATAAGAAAATTTTAAATTCGCGATTGTCGACCCAATTCTGAATGAAAAAAGGTAAGGAATTTTTTTAAAAAAAAATATTAAAAACCTTTTTGTTTTTCTGCCTAGGACCTTAGACAACCTTGAGACAACCCTGTAGATAGCTATTCATATCTGATAAAGTATAGTAGATGTCCAAATATATATATATATACATGTACCTATATTCTCTTGAAAATATGATCTATATCAAACGGATACCTTTGTTTGTCATAATATATCATGGATGATATGGTAAGGTCTCTAATCTTCACAATATTCTTAGTTCCTGTTTGAAGATTCAGAACATACGCCTATATATAGATGGACAACCAACGTCGAATCCTTTTTTTTTTTATTATAATTCCATGATAAATTAACATCCAAAGAACAAATACTCATGTGTATCCTCTTTTACACACAACGTACAACTTTGATCCATTATATATTTCAGTCCATCTTGTGTAAATAGTTGTTTGTGCGCTAACATCTACAGTATAAAGACATGACTAAACTGTAAATACATCTTTCATATTATACTTGTCCAATGTTTCATAGTGCTCGACCTTCTAAAAAAGATATATATTTTTATCACTCCAGCCTGTCTTGACTAAATTATGTTGTCAATTAATGCCTTTTTATCTCTGTATTATCTTTTTTTAGATAATTTAAATATTTAATTTTTCGAATCAATTAATTTTAAAGATCGATTCAGTCATATGAAATTTTTTTACCGGCTATCAGGATAAATTAAAAAGTATTCACGGAGGTCCATCCAAACGATCAACATTCTTAGAATTATCATTCTATTCAAAAAAATTCTATAATATATCACAACTAAAATTCAATTCTTAAATATCTAATTAATCATAAAAATCTAATGGCTATATCATATAAAAGATCATTTCGCACGTGATTTTTTTATCAACTAAGTCATGTCTAAAAAGAGCTCTATTTTTTTTTTTTCTTATCATGGATGACATTTTTAAAATTTTTATTATCGTAAAAAAGCTCTCTATTTAAAATATATATATATAAAAGGATTTTTTATATTTTCAAAATATTTTATTTTAGTATTGTCATAAAAAATGTAATCAAAAATATTCTAACATAATTAAAAATACTAAAACAATTATAGTCAAAAGTACTTAAATATTAATTAAATAATTAAATTGATCAAATATTATTATAATAATCTCAATAAAATCGGTATAAGCGTTGTTTTTATTTTCGCCCAAAAATAATGACTAACATTTTGGTAGTTAAATTGGTTTACAGCATAACTTAAAAGGGACAAAAATTCAATAAACTAATGTTCCTGGCCACTTGGCATCTCCCTATTGGTTCCTTTTCTCTCCATCTTGATCGGTAGACTGGAGTGGTCCAAACAGGGGATCCACCTTCCCTCCAGCGATAAAGACAGGCAGATGGCTGGATGATTGCACGGATTTGGGCGTTCTGTTTAGGTTTCTCTGGTTGTACGCGCTAGTTTTTATGAACGTCTAATTGATTAATAAATAATAAATTTATTATAATAAAATAAAAATTAATTTTTAATTGATACATATTTTTTAATTTTTTTTTTGTTTTTTAATTATTTGATTATCGATTATAAATTAATTTTATAATTTATTTTTTTTATATAATTTTAAGATAGATGATGTAGAATATTTGAGATAAGTATAATTTTTTTTTATAATTTAGTTTTATGGGTCAAAATCATCTCCTTAAATATTTCTTTCACGTGTTTTCTTGCCCAATTAATGTACCATATATTTGATTGGAGAACCCCTCCCTAGAGTTCAGAGGGGTTCACTTGTTATAAGTAGGTATTAGTAAGTTGGTGGTGTCTTTCCTCAGTTCGGGAGACATAAATATTAACCTTCTTTTTTTTTATAAAAAAACGAATATTATTTTGCCCCCTCAAATCTATTAAAATTTTAGATCGCTACATCTACTTTCAAATATATATTATTTTACTCTCGACATGGTAAAATGATAAAAATATTCAATAAATTATTAAATGTTAATAGTTCGATTTCTAAATAGTTAAATAGGAGCTTGTGTAGGTATATAATTGCAAGACTTGCTTACCAATGAAATGTATAAGTCGATATTTTTTAAATATAATCTATTGAATCTTATTTATAATTTAAGGATTTGAAGATCCAAAGAGCTAACTTGAATTTTAAAAAAATATGAATAGTGAAATATAATTTTGATTGTTTAAGGGGTAAAGTGAAATATTCTCTTAAACAGCCAAAAAATTTATTTTTACCCTCTATAATTATAATTATTATAATAATAAAATACTCTCCTCCATCAATATTAAACACACATCATCAGCAACCCATGAGTAGAGAAAATATAATATAATTTTATTTTTTATTTGTTGAATTATTTAGTGTGCTTTTCTTCTTTCTTTTTTAATTTTTATTTTTTAATTTGATTTTTTAGATAAATTCAATTTTTAAAAAATATTTTTTTTTTTTACTATTTTACATATTTTTATTGTATATTTCATCAACGAAATAATATCATAACTATAAACATACTATATATTTATTGCATAATAATAATGTAAAATGTTAGATAAATTAAAAGAGATATTTATGAAATAAAATAATAATTTTATTCACGTACAATTAGTCACACTAAAATGAAAGCTTATTTTATAAATTATACTATAAAATATAATATTTTTAAATTGTTGGGGTAAAATAAAACCAAAATAAATTGCGGGAGCAAATTGAATTTGACTAAAGAAAAAGGAAAGTAGAAGGGTCGTAAAATGATCTCTCTCTCTCTTGCTTTTCCTTTTCTCTCTCCCAGTCCCAGCAATCGTTGGATCGAGGTAGGCACTGGAATTGGTCGGAGAAGCTGCGATTTGGGTCTCAGAGACGTTTCGCCCCCTCCGATTTTGCCGTCGATTAGGGTGAAAGGTTGGATTGGTCCGGAGAGGACTTCCCGTTGACTTTTCTCTTCCTCTCGCGGTGGCGGATCGACGTTATCTGATCTTGCTGTTCTTGGATAGGTTGGGCAGGGGATGGAGGTTAGATAGGAATTCATTCAGAGAGGTGGAGGAAAAGTGGTGACTCGGGAGTGGTCCATTTTGGAGAAGCTTGACTGCTTGAGGTGTGACTGCTCAGATTGGGGGAGGAGTGCCAGAGGGTCGAAGTCCCGGAATCGACGGTGTGGAACATGAGTGGGGGGAGCAGCTACGCGAGTTCAAAGAGGATGGAGAGTGATAGGCTTTCGGATAAGTTCCCGATGGGGATGAAGGTCCTGTTGGTGGACGACGACTTGACCTGCTTAGCGGTGGTGAAGCGCATGCTTCTTAATTGCCAGTATGACGGTGAGTCCTTTCCATCATTTGTGCTCCTCTGTGTGTTCTTTTTCTCTTATATCGTCTTTATCGTGTATCGTTTATTGTTTTATGGTGTTCCCTGACAATGTCTTATTTACGATTCAATACTTTGTAGGGAACTAAAAATCCTAACTTTCGATCATCGTTCGCTGATTGAGTGACAAACATAGATTGAACTTAATAATATGCGTATTTGCGAAGTATACATTCTCTGTTCCGCCAAAGTTCCAGAGAGGCGGCTGTTCTAGACAGCCTAGACTCCTTCCGCTGAAACATCTATATTTTTGAATTATTTTAAGAATAAATGACTCTAGACAATCAAGAATCTTAAAATACATTATTATTTCTGACAAATAAAATGCTTCGAGATATTGCAATACCTTTGGTTTTTCAGGTCTTAGGGCATCCTCAATCGGGGACTAAATTGTTGGGTTTAAAAAATAAACCTCCATTTTTAAACCTACTACCATTGGGTGGCTTCAGTTTTTGGTTTAAATAAAAAACTTGGTTCCAAAATCAAGAACCAAGTTTTTACCAAATTTTTGTGGCCCCATTAATATCTAGCCACCATGTTTGACTCTCTCTATCTATATATATAATTTTTTTCCGAAAATAAACTTACTTTTTATGTTTACCATTGGGGATGCCCTTAGTGGATTTATAACTTTTGATGTGGCAGATGATGTGGTAAAAATAAACCTACTTTTTAGGTTTACCATTGGAGATGCCCTTAATAATTACCCAATTAGGCCATTAGAGCATTCATAGTCGTAGGAGCTCTCTAAGAGCTCCTTCAATGCCACATCAGCGCCATGTCAAAAGTAAAAAATCCCACACATCTCTCCACTATAAAAACAAACCCTTCAACAACTCCTTTATGGGTCCCACACTTACTTATAAATTATTTAAACATAACATAATTAAATATAACATAAAGATAACATAAGATAATTATTTTTCGATTACAACCGTATCGTGCCAGATATACTCAACAAAGTCGGCTCGAAGTTGATGATGCAGTTGATTATCATGTAGCTCACAATTTCTCCGGAGGTATTCTTGGAATTCTTGGGTGGAACCTTGAAATATTTAAATATTTGCGATGGAGGATCTCCTTCATCATTTGACCAATTGACTACTACATCTCCCTCATTCTCAATAATCATGCTGTGCAAAGTAATACATGTATACATGATGTCCTTCAAATTATCTTTGTACCAAAATCGTACTGGACCTCTGATCATTGCCCATCGAAATTGGAGCACCCCAAATGCCCGCTCGACATCCTTTCTCGCGGCCTCCTGTTGTTCCTTAAACATTTTTCTCTAGGGATCCTGGGGCACGGAAAGCTCTTGACGAAAGTAGCCTATTCTGGATAGATCCCATCGACCAAATAGTATCCTTTTATATATTGTGTATTGTTAACCGTAAAATTAACCTCGGTGCATTTTCTTGTAAGACGTTGTTGAATAAAAGTGATTCGTTAAGCACGTTGATATCATTACGCGACCCTGCAATCCCAAAAAAGGTGTGTCATATCCACAAGTCCGCAGATGCGACTGCTTCAAGCACAATTGTTGGGACGCCATGATCTCCCCGAGTAAACTGACCTTTCCAAGTGACGGGGTAATTTTTCCATTGTCAATGCATACAATCAAGACTACCCAACATGCCAGGAAAGTCGTGTCTCTGCTCATGCATTTCAAGCACATGTTGGATATCAGCAGCATCATGTCTTCTCAAATATTAGGCCCCGAACACTTCAATTACACATCGACAAAAGTTCAATAAGCATTGGATGACAGTTGTTTTAGT
>JBBUKS010000017.1:1213354-1230423 GCA_038050645.1 Hedychium gardnerianum
TCAAGGACATTATTATACTTAGTTATTTGGCACCAATACAAAGTAAGTATAATAACCAAAACATGCCTTTATTAATATAAGAATATGATACAATGAGTCCTTTCGTCAACCATCACATGATTGACTCTAGGGCTTCTACTAACAGTGATGTTCTTCTTTCTCTCTTGGTTGAAGACTTTCCAACCTAACACAAATACTTTTTTCAGCAGAAAATTTGTTAGTGGCCATAGATAAATTGAATTCAACTTTTTCCTCACCAACTACCAATGTGAGCTTATGATTTTTGACATCTATTTCTACTTCGACAGTAGCAAGGAAAGGCCCTCTAAGAATTATAGGTATCTTTGGGTCATCTTCCATATCTAAGACCATGAAGTCGGTAGGGACTATGAATCCCCCTACCTCTACTGGCACATCTTTGATGACACCCATAGGGTATCTACTAGAGTGGTCCGCAAGTTGTAATGTCATGGTGGTTAGTTTCAAGTCATTGATTCCAAGTTTCTTGCAGATTGAATATGGAATGAGACTAACGCTGGCTCCAAAATCATAAAAAGTTTTGTCAATCATTGTTGTCCTTATTTTGTAAGGGATAGAAAAACTTCTAGATCGTTGAGCTTTTGTTGTAGTGCATTCAAAAATAGAGCACTACACTCTTCAGTTAAGGCCACCATCTCATATCCATCTTTTCTTCAGTGATTGGAGATGATTTCCCTCATGAATTTTACAAACTTGGGCATTTGTTGTAGAGCATCTATGAGGGGAATGTCAATACAAAGTCCTTTCACTTTCTCAGGAAACTTGATAAATTCTTCATCTTTCTTTGTGTAGGAAACCCATTGAGGGAAGGATATCAGCAACACATATCTACCCATTGGGCTTCTCTCAATTTATTCGTTGTTCTTAACTTCCTCTTAGATGTGATCATTTTGCAAGGAGGAAGGGATTGACTCTATGATCGGCATATACTCAATCCCTTATGATACAACAGTCACTTGGGGTTGGTCCAAGGTATGTCCGCTTCTTAGTTCTACTTGGTTGCAATGCTCAACTGGGTTTTGTTATGACTTTCTTGGAAATGACCCTTGTGGTCTTGAGGAGGAACTTGCTACTTGCGTAATTTGATTATCAAGAATCTTCAAATGATTTTTAGTGTTGTCTATTCTTTCACAAAGCTTCTTGATATCATTTTTCATCTCTAATTGAGTAGCTTGAATCTCCTCAAGCATTTTCTCTATTCTTGAGGGTTATGAATTTTGCTAAATATTTGATGGTTGCTCCATTAGCTTTGATGGTTGCCCCATTTTCTCCTGGCTGTTGTGGTAGGAGAAGTTGGGGTGATTCCTCCATCCGAGATTGTAAGTGTTGGAGTACGGGTTATTGAGCCTTGCATTAAAATTTCCAATTGCATTCACTTGTTCAATTTGAGCCAACTGTGCAATGATGACCCCAAGTTGGCAAGCTTCTTTAGTGTACTCCAAGTCCTTGTATATCTCACAACTCGAACTTATCACATTTACCGGATTAACATGTATGGAGTCAATCTCTTCTTTAGAGCATCCATCTTACTAGAAATTAAATCCAAAGCATTTACATAATGTATCCCAGGAATTTTAATAGGATTGCTTCTCTCTGTTGCCTACTAATGGTGATTAAGGACTACACTTTCTATTATTTCTTCAGCTTCATCGAGGCCCTTTTTCATTAAAGCTCCGCCAGCTACGGAATCCAAGGACACCTTCATCTGATAACTAATTCCATTGTAGAATGTGTGGATTACTCTCCATTTCTCTAATCCATGATGGGGGCATTATCGAAGAAGCCCTTTAAATCTGTCCCAAGCTTCATAAAGGGACTCTCCTTTAATTTGTTTGAAGCTAACTATAAGGTTTCTCATATGTGTAGTTTTGTTAGGAGGGAAGAACTTTTCCAAGAAGGTTTGCTCACATTGCTCCCATGTGGTGATGTTGTTGGGTGGTAAAGAATTGAGCCATAACTTTGCTCTATCCCTCAATGAGAATCCAAATAATAATAGTCTGATAGCATCTGCTGCAACTCCATTCATTTTCATTGTGCCATAAATCTCGTAAAATGTTTCTAAATGTTGATTTGGGTTTTCATTTGGTCCACCTCCAAATTGGTTCTATTGAACCATAGAAATTACAACTGGCTTGATTTCAAAATTATTGGTCTCAATGGGAGGTATGGTGATGCTAGACCTGAGGCCTCTTGCATGAAGTGTTGCATAATCCCTTAATTGTTTGTTTGCCATTTCAGACTGACTCTACTCAACCTCTGATTGTCTTTGTAGATTTCCTCTTTTCCTGAATGTTCTGTCAATCTCAAGATCAACAGACAAAAGATTTCCTATAGATCTTCGTATAAAAGAGAAAATTCCAAATTAGGATAAAGCAAAAATGTAGTATCTTTAGAGTATGTATATTGAAAAACAAAGCTATAGACAAACAAGCAAAAATGTAGTATTTTATTAACAAAAAGAAAAGTTTCTAGAGTAACTAAATCACTTATCAACTAATGTTAATCTCTAACAGTCCCCGACAATAGTGCCAAAAACGTGTTATGCTATCGCAAGTGCGTGGTTACGTCATTAGTAATAAAAATATCAATCTCACAGGACTGTGGACTAAGCGCTAGCTAAGTCTATGAAGAAAGTTATCTATGTAGGATCGGTGCGTGTCGATAGGGGGGTGAATATCTACCTCGTCTTTTTCGCTTTCTTTGTTCGTATAAGTGTTAGTACATAGCAAAATATAAAGTAATAACTAAAAGACAACAAAGAAAGACTCGTGGGATTTTACTTGGTTCCAGGGTCAGTACATCTAAGGCCTATACACTCAAGTATGAGTCCACTAGTGGTATCCTTTTCGAAAACTTTCCGGTGGCAGAGAAAACCCGTCTTACAGTGTGTAGAGTACAAGCACAAATAAGATAAAGAATGAGCACACCTTGTAAACATAAAATTCAAATAAATTTTTGCGGTCAATCTAGAGGTCCTGAGTGTAGTGCATCGTTCCTAGAGCTTTCTCGGTCGCAGAGCTTCATAGCACGTTTGTCTGAGCACAAAAATGAAGAGTAGGATGGAAGAAGTAGTTCCTAAAGCCTCTGCTCATGATTGCTTATATAAAGTGATTCCAGGAGCCTTGAATCCTTCCAGTTGCCCTAAGCTGGGCATTATCAGATCCAAAATCGTCGCACACCTTATCTTGACCTGATAAGTTTTGGTCCAGGCACATGGATATGATTGAGGCGCTTGGATGATCCAGGCGCCTAGATGATCCAAGCGCCTAGAATATATCTAGGCACCTAGATTTTTAGGTTCCTGGAAACTTCCAGGTGCTTGGACTTTCAGGCCCATGGATCATATCCAGGTGCTTGGATTTGTCCAATCTAGGCCTCCTATTTGCATATGTTTGCTTCCTAATCTTGTTGCCAACTCTAGGTTCTTGCAAGACAAACATACATACACAAACAAGCAACCTAACTTAGTCCTGTAAGTCTACCTAATCTACTAGGCTTACCTTTTGCTTGGGGTCAATTTGTCATGCCCCGAAGGTATACTTGCCTGTTGATATGGACAATACCCCATTGTGGCAATCTTAGATACAACATGATAGGAGCCCATAAAACTCATAAAACACAACGACGCAGTGTAATAATAATACCCCACCAGGGTAATCACAATCACATAGTGTAATAATAATAATACCCCACCAGGGTAAACACAACGATATAAAAACAAACAAAGGAAATCATCCCACTATAAAGCCAAAACTCGACTACATGCCGGCACGACTTAAAACACCACGTACATAACCTTAGTAAACCAAAAAGACCAAATATAAGTCAATTATTACAACGCAAGTTCAATAAGCAAATGAGGAAGCAAAGCAACCCAAAATGAAAAAGAATAAACCAATGTTCGATGTGAAAGGGACGGCGCAGACATAATCCTCCAAGTGACCTAATTAACATTTACCTGCTAACCTGGAAATAAAATGGAAAGCAAGGGGTAGTGAGTACAAAAGAAATACTCAGTGGGTATAAAAAGATAGTGCATGATCAATAAAGTATAACAAGATTCAAAGGTATACAGTCTCAAAGAAAATTATACTCACCCGACAAAATGATATAGTATGTATGCATCCTCTACACAAAACATCCTACTCAGCTGCACATAGTAACATGAGTTGGACCTTGTAATAATCAACGTGGGTACAACATCTCATATGCATGTACCAGAGCAAGGAGTAGTAATAAGTCACATATGTAGGAACAATGCTCCACCACAGGGTATACAAATGATCAAGACACCTAGCTCGTTAACTATGGACTGCGGGAGAACGCTCTACCACGACTGACCTCGTGGGCAGTCCGAAATATCAGGGTCTTTATCTAGAGGAGAACGCTTTACCACGAATGACCTCGTGGGTAAACAAGAGGTAGCTATCTAGCTACGGGCTACGGGAGAACGCTCTACCACGAATGGCCTCGTGGGTAGCCCAGGGAATACAATCCCTATTTGGGAGAGGAAAACTCAACTCATCCACAGACCAGATGAATATAGTCAAGTAATAAGCAAGAACTAGCACGACTACGACTCTCTCACACCCGAAGGGAGAAGTAATCTATAACTAGCATGCATCTCCATGATGCGTAGGATACATCCAATCCTACCATCGTACATATCTATCTATGCAATGTACATCATCACATCTAATCAAGATAGATCAATTATAATACGCGTCACACCTGTCTATAAACTACCAATTAAAGATGAGCTATAACCTTTAACATGTCATATCCCCTAAATTACACGTCACCCACGTGTTCACATATGCATACAACAATGCTAAACAGGTAAGGTACATGTCACACATGTGTCCACATATACAAATCATAAATGCAAGTAATGATACATAGGATAAATATCTTAAACACACGCCACACACGTGCATACAAATACATGGAAAAATATACAGAGAACTAACATATGAACATATGTACATGCCACACACGTGTCTAACAACTAGATGACTATACAAACATAGACATGTTCCTATTATACACACCATACCCGTGTGCAAACTACAAGATATGGAAACAAATGAGATTGCATAGATATAAATAGATCATCTCTAAGTATAAGCAGACAAGTATCAAACTCAAGTAATAAAGAAAATAAAGTCAAGTTAAATACAATTACTAATCATGGTATTAAAACATGCACTAAGGTAAATAAACTACTAGAGACAAGGATAGAAATACCTCCCTCGAAATTGTAGATCATGCTGAATGTCCTCACATCCAAAAGTCTGCTTCAAATTAGAATCCTATAATGTAGAACACAAATTATATCTAAATTCTACCAAGAATCAAATAACTAAACCACAACCTAAAATAATTAGGAAACCCTAATTGGATCAATCTAATCATCTCACTAATGAATCAAATAGAACCCAAAATCACATAGGGGTTCATTATCACAATTAAAATATCAAAAACTGCTACATAAAGTAATCCCTTAGTTTGATACTAAATTCACATATAAAGAAATCCAATCTATCATTAACCCCACATTTAGGTACATATTCATAATTCTAAGATGTATTTATACAAGAACTACACTTCTTCAATCCGAATCCACCACCCATCATTTATAGATAATGTATCAACCCAAATCACCAAATCAACCCATACATCTAATACTTAATCGATGAACCTATTTTCAAATCTAACAACAATTTAGATCTGTAAACAAAACTAATTATAATCAACTAACAATAAGAATCTGTAAGATATGATAAATAAAATAATAAAAAATAATTATTGGAGATTTTTAGAAAATTTTCGTGATGGAAATCGAATTTATATGATATGTTGGGGGTTAATCGAGAATATTTTTAAAGTTTAAGGGATTAATTAATTTTATTATAAACATTCACCTAAGTTTTATATTATAAAACTTAATCTTTTCTCTCTCCCTCATTTCTTTCCCCGATTCATCTCCTCCTCTCCGATCTCCAGTCGTCGCGCACGCAACCCCCCCCCCCATCCTCACGGATAGTCGTTGCCGTCCCTCCAGCCCGCGACCACTATCGGCCAGTCGCAGCCCACTGCTATGGCCAAGCCACGACTAGAGAGGAGCAGTCCCTCGATCTTATCACTCATTCACCGCCGCCTCTTCGACGATGTCGAGCCTGATCCATTGCTGTCGTCACCCTGTTTAACGGTGCTGAGCTCATCATCGCCCTCTTCCCTCGCTGGGGTTGCCGCCGCCCTGGTCACCTCCACAGCCGGACCAGACCATGACCATCACCCCATCAAGCAGCCACAATCACCTCCGACTCTCTCCCTCGCCTCCACTATCACCACCGTTAGTTAGGTCTGCCAGATCCGACCTCCCCTGGCTAGATGTGCTCCCACTAGATTGGCTACCTAGGTCAACTCTAGTCACCCGACCGCCGCTGACCAGAGAGGTTTGCTCGCGGGTTCCTTTCCTTCTCTGGCCACAGTCACCACCATCGCTACCAGGCCAGTTTGGCCATCATTCTCTGCCTGTAGTCGCTGCTAACGGCCACAACCAGCCACCATCGGACACTTAGGCCAAATCTACTGTTGATTTTTGTTCCAACCAATTCTATTATTATTGAAGTACTATTCTGGCATCCACCACCGGAGGAGAAGGAGCCGCAAACCAAAGGGGTAACGATAATGTTGATTGAACCTAATTCTCGCTGATTATTATGGTTAGTAGATTTGGAAATTAATTCAACGATTAGGGGCTAGATATATGGATTGTTTTGGTTAATTGAGATTGATACATTATCTATAATGGAAAGGATGGATTATGGGAATTGTAGATGATTTATGGGTTGAATAAGTTATTAATGAAGTGGAAAGTTAAACAAGTTAATTAGAGCATTAATTCGTATAATATTATTAGTGAGTTTTGTTATTAGTACGAGTCTAGCAATTAAGTAGTTTTCATATTTCTACTTGTAGGATTCAGATTCGAGACGGAGCATCAGATCTGAGGACTTTCAGCATGATCTACTATTTTGAGGCTGATATTTCTTTCTTTGCTCACATTAATAGTTATTGACTTTAGTGCATGATTTGTTACTTTGAATAGGTAGCTGTTTTTACCTTGATTTTAATCTCATGCTTCATGAGTTTGATACTATCTGCTTTCACTTTGTGTTGATCTGTTTATACACATGTAGTCTCTATTATTTTCATATCTTGTAGTGTGCACACGTGTATGGTGTGTACATTAGGAACATGCTATGATCATGCAGTTGATAGACACGCGTGTTGCATGCATTTATATTCATTTGTTGGTATTTGTTTCATTTATGTCATGTAGTTGTAGATGTTGACACATGTGTGACGTGTACTAATATTGATGTAACATTTATTTCATGTTCTTAATTGTGTGGTAGATACATGTGTGGCATGAACCCTAGAGATTGTAGCATGTGTCGTATGTGTATAATTGTCGGTGTAAACAGGTGTGTGGCATGAAATCTAGGTGGTGTGTCATATTAGTGACTATTATGTTTGATTTGTGGTTATAAACACGCGTGTGACATGTTTTATGATTGGTATGTCTTGATGGATGTAGTTGTGTACATTACTTAGATAGACATGTACGATGATAGGATTTGCTATAACCTACTCATCATGATGTTGCATGTATGCTAGCAATCAGGGCTCCCTTCGGGTATGAGTTAGTCATAGCATCACAGAGATATATGTGCTTCGATCAGGGCTCCCTTCGGGTGTGAGCTAGTCATGGATATGCTATTATTTGGATTGTTATGCCCTGGGCTGCCCACGAGGTCATACGTGATAGAGAGTTTCTCCCGCAGCCCATAGTTAGATAGCTACCTCTTGTCTTCCCACGAGATCATTCGTGGTAGAGAGTTTCTCCCGCAGACAGGGACCCTGACATTTCGGACTGCCCACGAGTATCCATGTTAGAGTGTTTCTCCCGCAGTCCACAGTTGACGAGCTGGGTGTCTTGGTCATCTGTATACCCTGTGGTGGAGTATTGCTCCCACATACGAGACCTAATACTGTTACTTGTACCGATATACGCATATGAGATATTGTACTTATTTTGATTATTACTGGCACCACTCATGATATTGTGTGCAGTTGAGTAGGGTGTCTATGTAGTAGAGGCATGCATGTGTATTCTTCCATTTGGTGAGTATCTACCTTTGAGACTGTATATCTTTGTTTCTCTTTATACTTATATAGATCATGCATTATCTTTCTAGATCCGCTAAGTATTTCTTTGAACTCACTACCTTGCATATCATTTTATTTCAGGTTAGTAGAGAGATGTTGTTTGGGTCGCTTGGAGGGTTCTACCTATGTCATCCCACTTCGCATTGAGCTTCGGTTATTTCATTTTTGTTTTGTCAGTTTCACTTCCGCATTTGCTTTTAGTTCTTGCATTGTAATAAAATGACTTGGACTTGGACTTCGGATTTATTTTTGGCTATATACTTGGAGTATTAAGTCGTGTCAGCACGTAGTCGAGTATTTGGATTTTATGTATGGGGTGTACTTGCTTTTATTCTCTACTATGGTTGATTTTATAATATACTGCGTGGTTGTGATTACCCAGATAGGATATTATTTTTACACTATGTGGTTGTGTTTATATGAGTTTTGGGGGCTCGTATCATGTTGTATCGAAGATTATCACTAGGGGGTATCGTTTGTATCAACGGGCAAGTGTACCTCCGGGGCGTGACGTGACACCGTTAACAGAATTACAATTTGGCAATATCCATGTGATAAACAAGATGATATTCGGAGAGAATATGTTGGTATGGGACCATATCAACCTATTTATAAATATCCTCTTATTGATTTTAAGCAGCAAAGACGCAATTTTCAATCTTCCTGGCTTATAAAGTTTCTGTGGCTTTGGTTTTTTAATCAAAGGAAAGTGCATTTTGTTTCCCATGCTATTTATTTGACACTCCATCTTCACAACAAAAGAAATTTATTGTTAAAGGATTCAAAAATTAGAAAAGAGTGAATTGCAAAAAATGTCCATTTAAAAGGCATGAAGGAGAAATTAGTTCACGTCATAGTGATGCTATGCAAAAATAGGAGAGTTTAAAAAATGTTTCTCAGCATCTTGACAGAAAAATAATTAGAGTCAAAAAAAGTGGTAAAGCAAAATTGATTACTTTTAAAGACTTCCATAAGAGTTGTGTGGTGGTTAGCATTACAAGGTTGTGCATTTAGAGGACATGATGAGTCATCCAGTTCCACAACCGAGGTAATTTTCTAGAATTAGTCAATTTTCAAGGAGAGTTATGCAAAGAAATTGGTGATATTGTTTTGTCTAAAGCGACTAAAAATGCTAAGTATATAGCACCATCAATTCAACAAGAGATATTAAAAATTATTGTTGATCTTGAACGAAGTAAAATTCGTGACAAAATTGGAGATGTTAAGTTTTGTTTTCTTGTTGATGAGGCAACTGATGAATCCTATAAAATGCAAATGGCTATTGTTTTACGATATATAGATGGTGATGGGGTTGTTAGGGAGCGCTTTATGGAAGTTGTTGTTGTTGATGATACAAATTTTGTGACTTTGAAAACACAAATTTGTAACATACTTTCACACCATAAGTTTTTGGTGGAAAACACGTGAGGTCAAGGGTATGATGGTACTAGTAACATGAGGGGAGAATGGAATGAGCTACAAGCTTTGTTTCTCAAAGATTGTCCATATGTCTATTATGTTTATTGTTTTGCTCATCGACTCCAACTTGCCTTAGTTGCAGCAGCTAAAGAGGTATCAGATGTATGGCTGTTTTTTTCTAAATTAATTTCCATTGTCAATTTTGTGACTGTTTCTTCAAAACGACGCAGCCAATTACAATCAATTAGGGGAGATGAAATAGTTGATTTGATATTATTAGGAGAACTTGGGACTGGTAGTGGGCTTAATCAAGCTTGTACTTTACAACGTCCTTGGTCTACTCATTGGAGTTCACATTACACCTCTGTTGGCAGAGTTATTGAATTGTTTCATTCAATTTGTACACTTCTTGAAGATCTTATGGAGAATGGATCAAACTTTAGTATACGTGCAGAGTCTAAAGGTTTATATATTGGAATGATGACATTTGAATTTATTTTCATGTTGTTGTTGATGCATAAAATTTTGGAAATATCAGATGTGTTATGTCAGGCATTGCAACGAAAAGATCAAGATATTTTGAATGCAATGAATCTAGTCACAACTACAAAATTACTTTTCCAAAAGATGTGAAATGATGAATGGGAGGATTTTATATGGAGTGTAAATGATTTTTGTGGTGTTCATGATATTGAAGTACCTGATTTCTCTGATCCATACCTCCAAGATACTAAACATTCTTGTCAGCAAAAAAATCATTTCACATCGGAGGAGTATTATCATTTTTATGTATTCAATGTTATGGTCGACAAACAGTTGATGGAGTTGAACAACAGATTTATTGAGAAATCAATGGAGCTTCTCACTTTGTGTGATGCCTTGAATCCTAGCGATGGATTCAAATCATTCTCTGAGAGTGTTATTGTTCTTTGGATAAGAAGTTTTATCCCTTTGATTTTTTTAGAGGTGACATGAAACATCTGAGAAGTCAGTTGAATCATTACAAGCTTGATGTTTTTGAGGATCTACGATTTAAAAATATCGATTCTCTTCCTAAATTATGTCGATTACTAACCAAAACAAAGAAGTCAAAGATTTACTTCATGATTGATAGGTTGGTTCATTTAGTCTTAACTCTTCTAATTTCTACAGCAGCAACAAAGAGAGCATTTTCAGGAATAAAGCTTCTCAAGACCCAACTTCGCAACAAAATGGAGCAAGAATATCTTAACAATGCTATGATTTTGTATATTGAGAGAGAAATTGCTCGTGATATTGATTTGGAATATATAATTGATATATTTGATCTTTTGAAAAGCCGCAGATTGCACCTGAAATAGTATGTATAATTTTGTTGATGTAACTTGTGAATATTACTTTGTTTATGTTTGTTTTGATTATATTATTTTGAAATGAAAGTTTTAGATTTTCCATATTTTTGGTTCTTTATAATTTATACATGAAGCCCCCCAAGAAAAGAAATCCTAGATACGCCCCTACACCGGACACATACAAGATATAGTACTATGGTGTTTGTTATTTATAGATGATATTAGTTTGATAAATGAGACACGTGAAAGAGTACATGCTAAACTTGAATCTTATCAGTAAACGCTAGAGATGAAAGGTTTTAAGCTTAGTAGAGTAAAGATAGGATATATGAAATTTAAGTTTAGTAATATTAGACGTAACAAGAAAATTGTTAAGATAAGAGAAGTCGAGTTATTTGTAACTGAGAGTTTTAAATATTTAAGATCATTTTTATAAAAGGATGGAGGAATTGAGAGAGATGTCTTATATAAAATACAAGCAAAATTGTTAAAATGGAGGAGAGCGTCAGGTGTACTTTATGATCACAAAGTACCTCTAAGACTTAAAGAAAGTTTTACTAAATTATGATTAGACCTGCTATGTTATATAGAGTTAAATGTTAGGCTATGACTCAAACACATGAACAAAAAATAAGAGTTGCAGAGATGAGGATGTTAAGGTGAATGTGCAGACATATAAGGATGGATAGGATAAGAAATAAAGATATTAGAGATAAAGTCGGGTTGTACTTATTGAGAGAAAACTCTGGGAGACATATTTATTATGGTATGGATATATACTTAAATGATCAATAAATATTCCAGTTAGACTACGTGAAACTATGAGAAATGTGCACATCAAACGAGAAAGAGGAAGACAAAAAAAGACTTGATTAGCAATAATAAAATAAGATAAAATTTATTTAAATATAAATAATAATATAGTAGGGGATATAGCCTAATAGTGTAAAAGGATCCATATAACCGAGCTCATCTAGTGGGATAAAACATGGTTGTTGTTGTTGTCTACAATCAAGTTAGTGCATAGAGAAAATATAAAGAACAAATTAAACAAACACAAACATACACAACAAATTAATTTACATAGTTTGTTGGCCCATGACTCATACTTCACGGCTTATGATCACCTCCTAAAATGCATTTATCTTTTCTCCTTTTAGAATACTTTTCGAAGATGGAGAAACATTTACAAACCTCGAGATTACAACAAAAAAACAAGGGAGCATAATTGTTATATAGATAATGAATACAATATAATAAGAATAAATTACACAATGAAGTTTTTCTCTTGGCTCACTTTCTTTTGCTTTGAACTACTCAAATACACTCAAGAATGTAGTAACATGCTCTCACGGTTGAAGCCCAAATGGAACTAATATCTAGCAAGTCGACTTTTGAGTGTGCATAAGCTATGTTCCGAATTTACCCAATAAGCAAATAGGGGGAAGGTCATCTATTTCCAGGATTAGTCAAGTGAAGCCCGAACACCTAGATTATAAAAAAATATGGGTAAAAATCAAAAGGGTGCTCCTTTTTAATTATTTTTTTTATCAAAAGGGTACCCCCACCCTTCCCTTGTAAAACTACATGCCTACCCTTAACTGCAATGTTTGACCAATTTTGGTTTTTTAAGTGATTGATTTCAAGCTTAAACCTTGAATCGATCAACTAGTTGTGTGAACAGGATAAGTTTGCATTGTAGTAGCTACAAAAATATAGTTGCTACACCGTTGTAGTTGTTATAACATGAATGTTGTAGAACAAGATAAGTTCACATTGTAGCAGCTACGAAATCGTAGCTACTACAATGTGAATGTTAGGTGAACAGGTTAAGTCTATATGATAGTAGATACAAAATCATAGCTGCTATAATATGAAAAGTTTTGAATAGGTTAAGTTCGCATTATAGTAGCTATGAAATCGTAGCTAGTATAACATGAATATTGTTGAATAAGTCAAGTCAAGCCAACGTTTAAATTTGAAATCGGCCTGCTAAAAAATTGAAATTGGTTAATCAAAAAGTCAAAATTGGCCAAACAGTATACTTAAAGGCAGTTGTGTAATTTTATAGGGGGGTGGTGGGGTGGAGTACTCTTTTGATAAAAAAAACAAAAAGTCAAAAGGGGGTGCCCCTTTGGCGCAGGGGAGAAACTCCGGGTGCGACGTTTGAATAGAGATTGCAGAGAAAGCGTAGGAAGAAGAGGAGTCGCCTCTAGGTTTAAACAAAAATAATTTGTATTCAAATCAAAACCAAACTCAATTTGTTTTTACAAGAGCACTAACACTTGTTTAAATAGCCTAAGAAATAAGAAAAAGTCACAAAAGTAAAAAAATTAATCCTAAAAAAAAGATAAAATCTAAACTAACTTTTAGAAAATAAAACTAATTCTAAAAAAAAAGAGATAAAATCTAAACTAACTTTTAGAAAAGAAAACTAATTCTAAAAATTTATAATAAATAAAAGAAAAAGTTAAAAGACCAAATCTAGAGTTTGGCGGCTGCTAGAAAGTCGATTCCACCTCATCCGGACTTCGAATAGAACGCAATTGCATCAGGAGACCACAGATTGGTCATCTTCCTCATCAATAGTCTTGATCATCTTTCTTCAAGGCCCAAAAGGGAGGCTGGTAGCCTCGTTTTCTTCTAGTAACAACCCGAAGGGAAACATAGACATATCAAAAAACATAAATTGATCATGTTGTTGGATGCTCCTACATCAGACGCCCCGGGTTGAAAAGAATTCATCCTTGAGTTCAAGATAGTATCTTCAAGGTCCAAAGTCCTCAAGTATTGGTAAATAAAAGGTCATCTCATAAGTGGTAAATAAAAGGTCATCTCCTCATTTTCTTCTATTGTTGACTGTTTTACTCAATTGTTCCATAAACTCTTCCACGGCTCCATTTTTACCAACTGTTAAAGTCATCTAGAATATAATTTCCATTACATCTGGCATATCTATTTCACCATTTGAATGTTAAATAATATTAGATAACTTTTCAACTCAGTCGTATGCAATAAGAAATCCTTTCTCAGCCTAAGAGACAACTTGTAATAAATTTATGAAATCCAATTCTTCTAAAATATTTTGAGAGATGTCATCCCTTTGATGACATTGCTGGTTGAGAAAGTCTTCTTTAGTTTTTGATGTCATCATTGTGTCGCATAGCTAAATAATTACTTTTTAAATATTTAATATCACTAATTCTGATAAAAATGATTCCAGACTCAGTCTGGCATCAAACTTTTCTTAAGTTAATTCTATTAGAGCATTGACATATTGACTTAGAAACTGAATCCTAGAAAAAGGATGCACTATTGTTGTCCCATGCAATTCTTTGAATACAATAAAAGAAGCTTGTGACGGTGTAAAAAGAGAAAGAACATATCCTCTTCTGGTCATATTCAATCTGCAATTGGGTACCATACTTGTAAAATTTTCATTCAAGGATGGCTCCAGAGAAGATGTACAAGTCTCCATGGATGAAAACTTAGCATGAATAAAAATATAGTCATGTTTGATGAATTCCAATGAGTCGACAATTCCTATACTATTTAAGCATGTAAAACTCTTATCCAGGCTTGAAATCTTCGAGTTAGAAACATCTGATAAAAGTGATAGATCAACGTCATCTGCACCCTCATCTAGAGAGTTTTTAGATTCACTAGGTGTCTCAATCGTCCGTAGTGTGGCTAGGAAATTGTGATTGAAGAATTCTTCAAATGACAACCTCTCAATTGGATTATGATGGAGAAGTCTCCTGCATATGTGTGTACAATCAGGATGTAAACTCACATCTTCTAGAAAATGTAGTTCATGAGATATCATTATATTCAAAAAAAAGCTAACGATGAGTATGACCATCAAAAGGTAGCTTCCTAGTGACTAACTGGAACAAAATTAGGCCAAGACTCCACAAGTCAGCCTTGGCATCGTATTTCCTGTCTTGAATTATCTCAGGAGCCATGTATAAAGGAGAACCATAAAATGTGTCAACTAACCCTTGAGGCATTAAGTATCTTGCAAAACCAAAATCGTCAATCTTCAAAATAACAATTTCATCACTAGTTGATAATGGAAGGTTATGTGGTTTGAGGTCCTTGTGAATGAGATTGTTCTCACATAGTACTTTCAATCCTTCAGCGAGTTGCCTCAAGAAGTGTCTGGCAACAACCTCCAAAGTGAGAATAGGAATGCTCTCCATTAGGGTATGAAGAGCACAAATGGAAATCTCAATGACGATAATCTGAGCACCAGCTTCTTTGAGAGCAGCAGCACATCCCTTGCTAGCCACATACCACCGTGACCCTGCTGGCAACATAACATTGGTAGCCCTCATTAGGCCATTAGGGGAAAAGTGGCGGCATCCATATAGATTGTCGAACTTGCTTTTGGTGACAGAATTGTTCACATTGATGGCGGGGAAGAGAAGGGTACTGCTATCTTGCATATGGTAGAGTCGCTTAACACTAATAGTGGTCTCCTCTAACACACCCACAAGTGACTCACTTTGAGAGTCAAAGGTAGAGATCTCGTGGGTCTATTCAACCAACATGTCGATGAAAACTCTTTTCCCATGCTAGAGGTGTCCCACGAGCACCACATTGCGATCGACGAAGGATTAGAAACTAGACCTAACAAAAACTCGATGGAAATGTAGATGGAGGAGTCCTTGACCCCGACCTCAAACTTAAGGGTGAAAAAGGGCTTGATGATGGACTATTCTAGAGATTGTTCATCCTCGTCCATCACGAGGGTCTCCACAACCTCACTGTATACTTCTTCAATTGTAGGGTAGTACTTCTTGTCCTGGACGATCTGGTGGACAGCGGTGTCGGTGTCCATGTCGTATAGTCCGCCGGAAGTGGTGACCCAACCATTGGAGGCGAGGCTTGGAGAGGATGAGTCAGGCTCGTCGTCGTCTGAGTGGAAAAACCCATCTACGGATTTATCTCCAAGGGAGGCGTCATCGTCGAATCCAAGTTTGTGATTTCGCATGCCCAGGGCGACGTCATCCTTAGCGAACGGGTGAGTGAGGCCGTAGATAGTTGTATAGAGGTGGTCATAGGTGGGGCTGAAGCCCATGATGTGCTACCCTAGATCGAGGGCATTATGGAGGGATTGGGAAGGTTCAACAACTACGAGAGCGAGGGTGGTGTCGTCAACTTCTTCTATTTCATGCTCGTCATAAACTGGATACCAAATATTTTGATCTTGTCATCGTCTCCATTGTCTCCTATGATCGGACAATTGGGAGAGTTGGACTGATCATACTCAATGTTTTCGAGGTCTACATCCTCATGGTTGTCATTCCTGTCATGAGAGGAAGGAGGAATGTAGAGGCGTTGTCGAGCCAACGCTCTCTCGAAGTTGTAGGTGGCGGGGTGGTTGATCCAGTACCCCTCGAAACCAAACTTACGCTTGGACATCACTTCTCAATTGCAAATCAAGGAATTTTCAAGAGTGGAACCATACTTAAGATAAGAGAACTTACGCATCTTTAGATCTCACGCCACTAAACTCTGAGATAACTTTGCAACTTGTCTCTATAGATCTTGAATCTCGTCTTGGCTGCTACGACCACAGTGCAAGACTTCCTCAGCCGGAACCTACCTATCACGACCATGATCATGACCATGATGATCATCCATGGGATTTAGGGCTCTGATACCAATTGGCGCAGGGGAGAAACTCCGAGTGCGAAGTTTGAATAGAGGTTGCAGAAAAAGTGTAGGAAGAAGGGGATTTGCCAACGAAGAGGAACTGCCTCTAGGTTTAAATGAAAATAATTTGTATTCAAATTAAAACCAAACTCAATTTGTTTTTACAAGAGCACTAACCCTTGTTTAAATAGCCTAAGAAATAAAAAAAAGTCTCAACAGAAAAAGAAAAAGTAAAAAAAAAATCCTAAAAAAAGATAAAATCTAAACTAACTTTTAGAAAAGAAAACTAATTCTAAAAAAAAGGAGATAAAATCTAAACTAACTTTTAGAAAAGAAAACTAATTCTAAAAAAAAGGAGATAAAATCTAAACTAACTTTTAG
>JBBUKS010000017.1:1230523-1241236 GCA_038050645.1 Hedychium gardnerianum
TAGGTGTACATATTTTTTGATAGATGATTTAAAAATTTATTTTTGAAAAAAATAGTGCTCGAAAGATAAAATGAAGGCACAATTTATAATTTCGCCCAGGGCATTTAAACAATAAGGACCGGCTCTGGGTGTCACCTTGCGGGCGTGCAGGGCCCCTCAATAAAATGAGTAATACATCCTGAAATAAATATTAATTAAAAATCCTCAATTCTTAAATCCATCGTCCTGAAGAAGGTCCAACATGTGTCCAACCACAACTGGGTATGTGGTGCTTATAGTTGGAAATAAATATTTTGAAATATTAAAATAATATTTTGTAGATAAATTTTTAAAAGATTAAGAGCAACTTAACAAGATTTTAAATTTTAAATTATTTTATAGAGTAAAAATGATAATATAAGAAAACTTGCAGTAGAAATATCTAACATTCAAAATATTTGCAATGATAAAACCCACCAAGAGCCTGTCCTACCAGGTGGGCCAGGCTTGGCCTAACTTTGTCGCAAGCTAAGTGAGAGACTAATTTTACAACCATCAACACTGGGCTAGTAAACTAATATATAAATATAATAAAAACATGAAGAAAATGAATGGTAAAACGATAAGGTAATTGTTCAAAATAATCTTAAAATTGAATGATTGTCATGTTAAGATCTTTGTTTATATATATATATATACTTAACTACAAGAAATAAAAAACTATGTATAATACATCTTATAATTATTTAAAACTTGTCATATATATATTTTTAATTATATAATATGTTTAGTTCAGTGTAACAAAAAAATGATAGCAAGATGCATTTTAATATTGCCTGTGCTTCCATAGTTAACCAACCTTCGACGGGTTAATTACTATCTACACGGTAGAATTAATTTTCTATCGTAGAAAGATAATCTCGTAGTTGCGGAGTGATGAACAGTTCATATTTTTTAATTTATCCAATAGAGTTGGATCGATCATTTTTTTTTTTTAAATTACTTGCCATCATCTGTCTGTCCATATTAAATAGCTGACTCTGCTCTCTATGTTATAGCAAACCTTTTATTCTTCCTTTTTTTCTTCTCTTCTTCGTTGGATTGAATCATACATACATAGCGAGCGATGGCGAATCTACAATGGAAATTGCAGAGAGACGGACATGATTCCGCGTTTTGGACTATCAAAATCTCATTTTACTTCCTCGGCATCCTCTCTTTCGGCGCCGCCGCCAGAGCCGCCGTCCCCGGCACCGCAGGTGCCCTGTCCTCCGCCCTCCCCGGCCTCTGGGCGTACCTCCGCTACTTGCTCGCTCCACCGTACCTCTTCATCGCTGTCCATTTCATGATCCTTGTCATTTGGAAGCTCTCCAACCAGAAGCAGCGCGAGGAGCAATGGCCCGCGGAGGAGCCCGGGAGCGATCCTAAAAAGATCAAACCTTTGGACTATTCCCATTCTTACGAGCTCATCCGGAATCCATCTCCGGTAATCTGTTTCCACGAGATGCCTCTCTCTCCATCGACGGAGGCGATCTCGTCGCCTGAATCCACCTCCTCGTCCGACATTTCGTGCCTGACGTCGGATTCCGTCGAAGGGTCCACCGCCTCGTCGACGTTCGAGGTGAAGAAAATCGCGGAGCCAGATTCCGAAAAATGCATTACAGAGGAGGAAGACGAAGAGTTGGCGGCGGCGCTGGCGACGGCAGGAATAGAAAACAACTCGATGGAGATGACTTGGAGGGCGATAATGGATAAATCATCTCTAGCATCTCCCTCGCCGCCGCCGTCTTCTTCGGCAGGACAGGACGATTTAACCCAGCGATTCGACGATTTCATCAAGAAAAACTACGAGCAGATCCGACTCAGGCTGTAATTCGACAGTGCAAGCGCCAATCTCCAGCAGGGAGAATGCTTTGATGCTAAAAATCCGTTTTTTAAGCATTCATTTGAATTCTAAGCATTCAAATTTCAAATCGATTGCCTCTTTCAGGGTTGGCATTACATCTACAGGTGCTTCTTCAAATGCTGGCCCTCCCCTCCCTTTTGAATTAGTGTTGATGATAAGGCTGGCTTCTGATAGTGCTTTACAGTTCATGTGGATACAGTCCCTGTATATCTGTTCACTGTTCGTCAACAAGAACATGATATCATATATTTTATTAAGGTCTAGTTTTATCATTGATGCGATGATTAAATCTTTCAATAGATAATCAAAAGATCTAAGGTTTGAATCTCAGCGATGATATATTATAGAGAATTTTTCTTTCAATGAGAAGCGAACCTAAAAATGTTGGTCATTTGGATGAGCCTCTATTAGAGCTTCCCGATTTATCCTGGTGGTCGATGGAAAATTTCTGTGGAATCGAGTCGATCATTTCCTATCTGACGTTATTCGACCTGATTTTTTTTTTTTTTTATAATCTCTATTATTTATCATTTATTTGTTTTGCATTAATTTTGAAATAAATTAACACGAGTACTTCTTCTTTTATCACTGCTTGTGAGCCCTATAGAGATTATGACAGATCAGAAACACGGTAAAAAGATTATCCAAAAAAGCTTTTTTTTACGTGTGGCGGTTTATCGAGACAGAATATTAAAGCTTTTGCTCTAACCTTTCAATTATGAATCCACTATCGGTTAATTCTTCAGTTAATTCGCTTATTAATAATACATCATTAGGAATTTCGATCTTGAAAGGTAACAAACAAATAGTAAAAGTGTAATTTGGAATAAATTAATTATATTTCCAAATTAACTTGTTCAAAATCCAAATTGATTCTTTCCTCCGCCGGGAAACGCGTTAGGTGGGGAAACGAGTTAGGTGTAGGATGCGTCCTACTTGTCCGTTTCCAAAAAGCAACGAGGAGAGTCTATTTACGGCTCAGTGTTCATTCTTCCGCTTCGTTGAACTCGGAGTTGAAAGAGCGGCGAAGGCGGCGGAAAGTTAGGTTACATTTCGAATCTGTTCTTACTGTTTTCTTCTCGTTTTTACTAGGATGGTGTCGGAGTTTGCGTGAATACCCTTTGATAGCGCGAAGATCTGAAGCGTAATCCGTTTGATCTCTAGAAGGCGTCTCGAGTACCTTATATGTCCCTTAAAGATCCTTCATTTGTTGTCTGGAGCCTTTTTGTTTTTAGCAAAATGATCAAATTTGATGATTTCTAACGCATGTTTGCTTTTCGCACATTGTGGTCTTGATCTTTCATTAGGGCTTTTGGTTGTTGTATTGTGGCTGGCAGGACAGATGGCGAACATCGACATCGAGGGGCTTTTGAAGGAGTTGCCGAACGATGGGCGCGTACCGAAGACGAAGATAGTGTGCACGCTGGGACCATCGTCGAGGTCGGTGCCGATGTTGGAGAAGCTGCTGAGAGCGGGCATGAACGTAGCCAGGTTCAACTTCTCCCATGGGACACATGAGTACCACCAGGAGACCCTAGACAACCTCAAGATTGCCATGCAGAACACACAGATCCTCTGTGCCGTCATGCTGGACACCAAGGTCGCTATCTGCTTTGACCATTTCTTGGTGTTGGTTTGTTCTTTATTTGTTGAGTTCATATGAAGAACTGATCTATAGTATTTTAAGGAATTGTCTCTATTGATGTCATTGCTACAAAGAATCATCTTTAGCATCAGACCATTGCTGCATGTTGTTTTTCCACTATAACAACCATAATCAGTCTTTCCAAACTATTTGTGGCTCTCACAGGGATGAGAACTTGAGGGTAAGGTGCGTAGTTTTTGCTGTATTAAAGGTCAAACTTGTGTCTGCTTCCTTGAGCCATGGGTGTTGTTTAGTACAATTTCTTTCTCAAGTTCTAACTGCTCAGTATTTTTTTTTATTTTTTGTATCCAGATGTTTGGATACTTATTTTGAGATCTCATTTTCCTACATCGCAGGTTTCATTTTTGGCTTTGCTTCCATAAATCTTATAGAGATTGCATAAATCCTTCATGGAGGAAAATTGTTTTATCTTTGTCTATCTCCCTAACTTTCATGGTAATTGCGTAAACTATAAATGAAGCTAAATCCTCTTCCTGCTTTCTTGGGAAAGAAACCTCCAACCAGTCTATCAAGCTTGTAGTATTCTAGAATCACTATAACTAGTTTAGTTTGGTTGTTGACCAACTGAAGGGAGAAATACGGCAGAAACGAAACCAGATGCAAGGAAGGCACATTGAAGTACTTATTGGTGTGGAACACCGGTTGGCATAGAACAGCAGATATGAGTTTTCTGACTTTCTCATTTGCTGGCCACACTGGTTTCATGTTTCCACTTCATGACGTGAAATAGTCAATCATCCATGTGCAAACATAGCCCTTTGAGCATATACATGTTAAGATTTCTAGGCATATAGTGTCAATAATTACTATAGGATAGGGAATATACCAAGATGTTAGAATAATGAATTACTAGTCAAAGTTTTCACTATAAATATCAGGACTCACGCAGATTATTCATTATTCAGTGTTTTACCCTTTACACATGTCACTATGATTAAGATACTATTAGTGGTACATCCTTTCTCAGACATCATTTATAAATTAGATTTTGAGGGGGTCATTGATGTTAGGCACTTTTATGAGAGCTATTGCTTGCATCTTTTATCTCACCGTTGCTTCTGTTTGATTTGCTTATATGGCATATTTGTGGTGTTCTTTTGTTGTTCGCATACATAATAGGAATTTTTTTATTTTTGTAAATTATATTTGGAAACCATGACAGTGAATAAACTATCAGACCAGTACTGTTTCTTTTAGCATTGCTTGGAAGGTTTTGTTAACTCTATTCTGCAGAACTTTTGTTTTTTGTTTCCCATTTTGTTATAATCACCTTGTGTATCGTTGTGTAATCATAGGGCCCTGAGATCCGCACAGGTTTCCTTAAGGATGGAAAACCAATCAAACTAAAGGAGGGTCAAGAAATTACCATCAGTACTGATTACAGCATCAAGGGAGATGAAAACATGATATCTATGAGTTACAAAAAGCTTCCTGTTGATCTAAAACCCGGAAATATTATCTTGTGCTCTGATGGTACCATAACCTTGACTGTCCTATCATGTGATCCAGAAGCTGGAACTGTGAAATGCTGCTGTCAGAATACTGCAACTTTAGGTGAGAGGAAGAACGTCAATCTCCCAGGTGTGGTTGTTGATCTCCCAACCTTAACAGACAAGGATAAGGAAGACATCATGGGATGGGGTGTGCCAAACAACATTGACATGATCGCTGTGTCATTTGTGCGCAAAGGTGCAGATCTTGTCACCGTTCGACAATTTCTCGGGTCACATGCAAAGAGCATAAAGCTTATGTCTAAGGTCAGTATTTCTTTAGAGCTACCATATTTGAATTCTATAGCATAATGATGTGCCCAGGAAACTACCCCAGACCATCTTATACCAATTTCGAGATGGTAGTGCCTTCGATTTTATGGGAAGACCGGGTGAATGTTTTGGCTGTTTTGTTGGTATATGATGCATTATTTATGAACAGAAACCGGTAAACATGTTAATAACTATCTTGTTACATCTCTACAAAATGATACCATGGACAATATAGGAACTCAGCCATATAATAAGTTAGGATTCACGTTTGAGGAGTGCATTGGTGTGCCATTTTGTTCACACGACCAATCCAATTGTTCCCAATTCATAAGTCTTTTATTATTTGTCTACTAAATTTCATCGATGAACATGATTGGTTTGGTGGAAATTTTTGTCTTCTGATTTACTGTGGCATCAGTAATTATTTAGCACTGAAGGATTGTTTTCTGAGTTATTATTGTTTCTTGTGATAGTTAAAATCATAGATGTTGCCTAGTATGAAATATGTCTGGATGTGTATATTTATATTGTGCTCATTAGGTTCCTTGTGCCTTGAACTCCTCGAGCATCAGAGGGTCCGTAAAACTGATGCTAATGATACTTTAAGTTCAATGTGAAAACTTTATGGCTTAGTTTTTCTTTGTACACAATTGCCATTGACAGACCGTGAGACTTTCTGATTATTTATTTTCTTGTTTCCCTACAAAGGTTGAGAACCAGGAGGGCGTCATAAACTTCGACGAAATCCTCAGGGAGACAGATTCTTTCATGGTCGCTCGAGGTGATCTTGGAATGGAGATACCTGTCGAGAAGATTTTTCTTGCACAAAAGATGATGATTTACAAATGCAACCTTGTCGGCAAACCTGTAGTAACTGCTACCCAAATGCTCGAGTCAATGATCAAAACCCCTCGTCCAACACGCGCTGAGGCTACTGATGTGGCAAATGCAGTTCTAGATGGCACAGACTGTGTCATGCTGAGTGGAGAAAGTGCAGCTGGTGCCTATCCTGAGCTGGCAGTGAAGATTATGTCTCGGATCTGCATTGAAGCTGAGTCGTCCTTGGACTACACTGCAATCTTTAAAGAGATGATAAGATCTACTCCTCTGCCCATGAGCCCTTTGGAGAGCCTTGCCTCATCTGCAGTTCGGACAGCCAACAAGGCAAAGGCCAAATTGGTCATAGTCTTGACCCGTGGCGGGACTACAGCCAAGTTGGTTGCCAAATATCGACCCAGTGTCCCAATCCTTTCCGTCGTGGTTCCTGTGCTGACCACAGACTCATTGGATTGGTCTGTCAGCGACGAGTCACCTGCAAGGCAAAGCCTCATCTATAGGGGGCTGATTCCTGTACTGGCTGAGGGTTCTGTCAAGGCTACAGATTCCGAGTCAACAGAGGTGATCCTTCAGGCAGCTCTTAAATCAGCAGTAGAGAGGAAGCTCTGCGAACCAGGCGATGCTGTTGTCGTACTCCATCGTATCGGCATTGCTTCTGTCATAAAGATCTGCATCGTCAAATGATTGTCGTATCGGCATTTTGTTTCCGAAGTTTACCCTGCCGGTTGTAGGCAAGATTTTCATAACATGCTGAGATACTCTTCAGAGACTCCGTTTCCGGATAAGTTGTTCTTCGTAATAGCGTATTTGAAAACCATGTTTTCGTGTGGTTTCATGGCATCTGATGCTGAGTATGCTTTGATTGTTGCTTGTTTGGAAGGCTTTGAATTTAAACTTGACGATACAAGTATTATCCTCTTTAATCAAAAATGAAAACACGAAAAGGAAAAGAAAAGAAATAATCCTACTAGAGGATTGAATTGGTCAGTTCACCTTCATCACACTGAACGTGATTTTTTTTTTTTCTGGAGAATCTTCATGCATTTTTATCATATTAATCCTATTTAATTGTGTGAGTTGATAAGATTATTTAAAATAATAATATTTTATTTTAAAAAATTATAGAGCATAAAATTAATAAACTATTCTTAAAAATAAACGAATGAGTTCTTGCAGCATGTATATATTTTTGTGTTGATCTAACTCTAGATAAGAAAATTGCATGTCAACAAAATCTTTTAAAAAAAACAAAAGCGTTTATTAGAATAGTATGAAAAATAGTACATACAAATTGACTATTTGTTCCAAAATAAATACAACTTACAATGAGAATGAGCAGATACAACACAATCAGTCCAGGCATCTAGTCATGCAGTACTGCAATAACAATAAGCAATTAGCAAATCTTGTACAAATGGAGCTCTTATGCTGAAATCAATTAACGCATATCCCTCGGTACTGAAAAGTTCATTCCGTTATAGAGTTCCTCGGTTATCTACTCAAACCTGGAACTCACAAATTTGGTGTGTCGATCAGCATCTCCCTGTCAACTATCTTCCTTGAATTTTAGTTTCTTGGGTGAAGCTGAATCCTGTTGTCCCAAAAGAACTACTTGAGTTTTTACAGAATCAATATGGCAAATAGGTAAGGCTTAGCATTGGCAAATAATCACTTGATCCTGCAATTTATCGATCCAATCTTTAGTAAGACAAATTACATACATAAGAAGACCCTCAAACTTATCTGTTCCATGCCTGTATCTGCATTATAAGGAGTGCCCAACTATTTTAAGAGGTTTAGGCATTCTTAACATCAAATTATTGACTGTTTTTTAATTTCTTGCTGAACTTCACCCATACCATGTAGTCAAAATCAGAATTTCTTGAACATAAGAAGCTTATTTAAAGAGAGATATCAGTGAAGATGTTGGTTGTTGAAATGAAGACGAGTTTTGGGAGTATTGCATGATTGTCATGCGCCACTTGGACTAAAAAGGAAAGTATTCTAAGACTGGTAAGACCTATGTCATACTTTATTGATGAGTGTTGAGCTATTAGAAAGCAACACATACACAAACTTATCGTAGGAGAGATGAGAACGTTGAGATAAATTTGTAAAGTTAATAGAAAGGAAAAGGATATCCAAATCATATAGCAATTAGGTGGAAAAAAAAAATAAGAAGAAGAAGCTAAAATGGTATGGACATTTTCAATGGGGACAGATAGATTTTCAATGGTAGAAATAGAGGAAAACCAAAGAATCTATTAGTAAATATATTAATTGAAGTAAATATTAGTTATATAGTCTAGCATAAAGAGATAGATCATATAGCCAACCTCAAACTGTTGGGACTTTTTGAGATTAAGTATATTTTACGTCGTGATAAGAATTAGAGATAGAGATCCTAATGTTTTGTGGAAAACAATAGATGTCAAGCTTTAAATATTTGATAAAATGCAACAAAATAAGTGAGTCAAAATTAAACAATATGCAATCCTATCCTATGATAACAACAGCCTATATTCTTTCAGATTGATCTTATGCAGTGTCCTTTGATCTTTATTTCTCCAATCACCTTCATGAAAAATCAACAGGCTTCAAATCAATCATGAAGGTATGAACTAGATCTCTACAATTTAGATATTAAAAGTTTAATGCCTAGTTGGCACCTTTCCTGCTGTACCATATCATACATTTGCATAAACTTTAAATGCAGGATAACTAATAGCTTATGATATCAGACCAAATGATATTTTCATTTTGAGTATTATATATTTCTGAAGGTTTGAACTACAGCAAATGTTAGTCATCTACCACAATTTAGCATCTAGATCAACATCTGCAATATGTTACTCCAATCTCAAATTGTGTAACTGTCAAACAACACATAAAAATGACAAAATACAAGCAAATTAAATCTGACAAGAAGGAAATAAGGAAACATAGCATCATGAAGTATGCAAGTACAGCAACTCCCAGGCCAGGGTACTTACGGTAGAAGGCTCTTCAACCCCAAGGATGCTGTAGACATTATTACTTCTTGGCTTGGATGCATATCTACTTAGTACACCATGCTCGTGAAAGAGGAAGCAATCCTTGCATGTTCGAAACACAAAACCACTTTGAGGATCAGTGTAATACTGCAACAAAGAGATCATTCCTCTTCAGCAACACAAAATGAAAAATACACTAGGTATGCTTAACAGAGTAATGGATTTACTAAAAACACCAATTGATAACAAAATTTATATCTCATTGTCCAATTAACAAATTGATAGAACCACTTCCAAAAAATATTAGATAGTTCTATAAAACATCAGTCATAAGTTTGAGTAAAAATATGAATAGTTAAAATTGCTTCTAACCTAATGGCATGTTCTTTCGAAGATCAATCACTTACAGTTTCTAGCATCAATTGTTCCTTTTGTTAATTGTACTTACTGCTACAGCTTGCGTGATCAATTATACTAACATGTTCATATTGATGAATGCTAAACACAATCACGAGCAGCATAAATAGCATATAATGCCTTGAGAAATACTACTTTCCTCACAAGTGCTATTTGCGTTCACACATACTTGATTTCCTTTTTTAACTTGATTCAAAATCACCAATTCTAACTCGAGGTTGCCAAAAGTAATTTGATAGCTACCAGGAAGCTAAAATCCAAACCCAAGCCTTAAAAATTCAATAAAGATCTCAAACGTAAATTGTGTGCTACTTTGCATGCATAAATTATGGTCAGCAGTTTAAACATAGCAACTCAACATTTCTGCATTTTATCCATCCATGAAGAGATATATACCTAGTTATTTCAGAAAAAGTTCATCTATTATATTAAGTGAAAAGTGTTTAAGTTTAGATGCTTAAATTACTTTGGTTCATAAAGAGTTATTGGATAACAATTGCCAAGAGCTCATAACTCCAGCAAGTTATGTCATTGAAAAGCAACAAATTTTCAGACAAACATAACAATTATGCATTGCTCGCTTCCAAATCTTGGACACTGGAAACACCATAAACATTACCAGCCTTCTTCATTCAGTTGAAAATTGATGAGCTAGTTCAGTTAGGACAATTTTGATCCAGTCTCAAGAGGATTCCATTTGGCAACCATGGGTAAATCAGATCAGGTCAGATGATGTAAATTGACAATTTGCAATAATCACATAGCTGCTCCACAAATGGACACCTTAATCATAATACCCAAAGTCTTAATCCCTCCATTAATCACAAGTGTTGCTCTATAGATAAGCGACAAGTTTTACATTTTGATTATTTATTCTTACATTTCTCTGTTGAAGGTAAATGATAACAGCAAGTAAAGCCTAGGGCTAATTCTAGTAACACATCTAGAAGATAATCTTGTAAGATGTCTACGTTCTTGATTTTTTTCTCGCAATAATCATAGATAGCATATGACCTTATATTAGCTAATATATATTTTTTTAAAAAAAGAAGAACACGTGGTCACGTTTAAAAGTGGGAATAATAAATCGCAAATTGACTTTATTATGGTTAGGAAGAGGGATAGAAAAATTTGTAAAGATTGCAAGGTCAT
>JBBUKS010000017.1:1241336-1253667 GCA_038050645.1 Hedychium gardnerianum
TGGTTTATGGGTTGATTTGGTTTGTTTTCCTTGTTGACAAGCATTACAAATTGTTTGTTGCAAATTAGGTAATTTTGATAATCCTCTAACTAAACCATTTAAATTTGTAATGTTTCTAAAATGAGTATGAGATAGTCTTCTATGCCATATGTAAGATATGGCAAAAGTTTAAAATTTAGGCTTTAAAAATAGGAAATAACCTAATGAAAATTTTAGAAAAATTTAGAAAAAAATTCGGGGACAAAAATCGGATTCATATGAATTAATTAAGATTATTTCTATTTTAAGTGGGAGTTGATTAAGTCAATTAGCTTAAGTATAAAATTTGAAACCCTAAGTTAGGCTATTAAAGACCAAAGTATTCATTTTCTTCTCCTCACCGACACTCCCTCACCCGAAACACTTGAACAGCTGCCTCTCTTCATCACTCAATTTTTTTGTCACTGTGCTACGTGATTTCTCCTCCGATCAACATCGCCGCCATCGCCCTGCTCCACGTCGCCGCCGGTCGGTCGTCACAGTTGTCGGAGGATTAGATCCCAGATTTGGTTCCTCCCCTCCCGTCACCACTGACCCGAGCTTTTCTTCTCCTCTCCACACTCAAGCGCCAACGACAATCTGCTTCTGCGACCGTCGATGCCGGACTTCACTTCTCCTCTGACCAACATCGCCATCCAGCCACAAGTTTTAGCCGTCGCCCAAGCCCTGGCTAGCCATTGTGGTGCATCACCTGCGAATGTCAAGCTCGATCGATCGCTGCCTAGATCGGATCCGACGTCGGCCATCTCATGCCACCTCCAAACAATTGACAATAAACCGAATTAGGGCAGTTTGTTGTAAATCTCGTATGCTCCGGCTAGTTGCAGAGACCTTCCCGATCTGCCCCAATCATCAACAGGGCTACCGGTCAAACAATCACTACCATAGCGCGTCTCTGGTCACTTGAAACCTCTCCGACAGGACACCACTGTTTGAGGTAAGGTTTTGGGTTTGTAGATGGATAGAATTGGTTGATTAATTGGTGTTAGTTTGTAATGTAGTTGTCTTCCACTTTTTGGATGACATGTAATTTAGCTTCAATTATTTCATGCGCATTAGGTGTTTGATGAAATGTTTGGATGGAGTTTGTTAGTAAACTCTTTGATCTTGGGATTGTTTCACATGCTCAAATTATGTGGATGAGTTGTGGATAGAGATTGGCTTGTGTAAAAGTTGGGATGTGTAATTATGTAACTTTTGGAATTGTGGTGTTTCAGAAGTAGCTTGGATTTATCAGATTGTTAACATGAAATCTAATTTGGCGGGTTAGCTAATATTGGAGTTGATTCGATTTAGGAAGATTGGTTGGGTTTGGTTAGTTTATTCAAATATTTTGAGTTATACCTAAAGGATTGTTCGAATTGATACTAAGGTTCAGTTTGTTGGATTTACCTTATATGAGAGGTTAGTATCAATTAGGTTTGATGTTTACCCTAGATAGAGGGGTTTTGTTAATTTAGTTGGAATACCAACCCTTTGTGGATTTGGAGAATGAATCTCGAAACCAAAATTGAATCCAATCGATCTATTAATTAGTTGTTTAACCTGTATAATATAGTTAGTGAATTTTGATTCTATTTACAATTTAGTATTATGTAGATTTTGTATTTCTATTTATAGGCTCTGAATTCGAGATGGAGCATTGGATCTGAGGACTTCTTGCATGAGTTATATTGAAGCGGGTACTTCTAACCTTGTCTCTTTATAGTACATTATACTTAGTGCATGAATATTACGAATTTGATAGGTAAATTGGATTACCTTAAATTTACTCACGTTATTTTTTACTTTGGATACTTACATGCTTGATCTTGGAATTAGTCTATTTTGATTATCCATACGATCTCATTCTATTGATTATCTGTAAATGATAGTGGTACGCAGGTGTATAGTTTGTATCACAGTTGAGTGTATGTGTGTATGGTATATACCGTAGGTCGTTACACAAGTGTATGGTGTGTTTCATAGGAATTATTTCATGTGATGTGTATGTTGATTTACTTTGGATATATTACTGGTTGGGTGTATGATATGCACCGTAGGTTGTTACACACGTGTATGATGTGTTTCATAGGTGTCCACCCTATATGAGTTTATGACACTGTTTTATGGTATTTACCTTTATGAGATGCTCATTGTTATATCTGTGTGTGCTCATATCATTTCATACTATATACCATTGCATGTTGATGACCATGGTCTCCCTTGTGGTCGAGAGAGTCGTCAGTCATATTCCTGCCAACTCAGTCACTTAGGTAGTGGTGTCTGGAGTGGAACAGTTGTCTTGTCCTGCTGCTCGGCCACTTAGGTAGTGATAGCTAGAGCATCGTGTAGACAGACCTCTTGTTATAGCTAGATAGCTACCCTACATCCTGACCACTCGGCCACTTAGAGTAGTGATAGCTGGAGTGCGATCAATGTCACCGTCCCGCCCCTCTCGACCACACAGATATCGTGGTAGCTGGAGAGGTACGTCAGAGTCACTATGCTTTGCATATTCATTGATGTGTGCTACATATGCATTTGACTTCTTTTGCACTTGCATGTGATGACTGTGCATTTAATGGGCTTATGTACATATGTTTAGTTGACTCACCTATGTATGAGATAGTACCCATGTGTTGGAGTTAGGTCTTATACTTAATACATGACTGAGTTGGAATGATAAATTTGTATCGTTATGTTGTATAGAGATATTGGACTATACTTCTGCAGAGTTGTTCTTATGTACAGTACATGATCATATATATATGATAGAATACTTCCCGTGAGACTGTATGTTTCCTTGATCCCCTACTATTGTTATTATCATGCACTATTTTTCTTATACCCGCGGAGTCATTTGGACTCACTACCCTTTGTATATGTTTATTTTTCCTTAGATATCAGCTAGATTTTCTACCTATCGCCGAGAGATTCCAGTCTTCCGGTCCCGAGTCACTTGGAGGGTTTTTCTTCCACTTTTATATTTTGGCTATACTTTATTTTATTTGGATTCTGTTATGATGTTGTAATAAGTGAACTCTGCGTTGATTTTGATTTTCTTTGTGTTCTGGTTTTGGACGTTTATTTGTGATGTTAAGCCGTGCCGGCACGCACTTTAGGTTTTTACCTATGTATGGGTTGTTTTCTTACATGTTGAGTTATTATTTGATGATGTAATTGAATGGTTTGATTTTGTTATCAACTGCGTGATTGTGTACCAGGAAATTTGTGATTGTTACAAGGGAGGTGTTGTCCGTTTTTCAACGGATAAGTATACTCCAGGGGCGTGACAGTTGTCCTCTCCGGTCGCGGCCTGGCCACGGCTAGGAGTAGTGGCCGGCGATGACCGACAGGCGGCGACGAGGGGCGACGATGACAACGATGGCGTCGGGGCCAATGGGTTAATAGCAGCGGGTGAAGGGGTGCGACGGTGGAGAGGAATCGGGGAAAGGGAGAGAGAAAGGGGTCGACGACTTAGAATGAGGGAGAGAGAGATTTGGGGGTTTGAAGTAATAAGAGTGGAGTTTATAATCTAGGTTTTTATATAACCCTAGGTTAATAAAATCCATTAACTCTCAACTCAATTAATCTCCCCAACCTTAAGTGATTTCCTAACCTTAAAATATCATCAATTAACCCAAACTTAATTGATATTTCTAATAGGCTCCCTCAAGCCTAATAATTTATCCCCCAATGTATTATATAAATTCAGTTTACGTTATGAATTTTTTCTAAAAATTCCCATAAATTATTTCTTAATTATTATTTATTATTTTATTAATATTTTATTTATCATATCTTATAATTTTTAGTAATGAAACTTATTAAAATAGCTCTTCTTAACAAAGTGGAAGATGAGTTTTTAGTAGATTATGTGATCATCTATATTAAATGGGAGTTGATTGAAAAAAAATTGATATTGATATAATAATTAATGAATTTGATTATAAAAAGAATCGAAAAGCATAACTTCAATAGTATTTGAATGTATTAAATATTAAATATTTTTATTTCATATTTTTAAAAAATTAATATTTATATTTTTTATTTATATTTTTGAATAATTAATTTATTATATTAATTATAATGAATAGTCAATCTTAAATAATTTTGAATCTTGACGATGCCCTTAATTAAACTTATATTGGATATAAATAAATATATGCATGAAATGTGAATATAATCTTAATAAATGGTGGTACTAAAGAGGCAGTTGCCATCCCAATGCAATTCCATTGAAAATATTGTGTATATTTTTGTTTGTATTTTAAACTAATTTAATACTAAATTATTTTAGACTAATTTTTTACATTAAACTTCTAAGATATTTAATTCAAAAAAATATCTATAAGAACACAAAAGGACACGAGACGAACACCTTTTTAGAGCATGATTGAGCTACATAATTGATGTATCGCACATTGATTCCAAGGGAAACCCTCCAAACCAATGGACCACTTAAAAATGAAAAGCTAAAGCGAGCTTCACATAATCAAAGAGAAATCCAACTTTGCTTCTCAAATTAATCTTTCTATTTTATTGAAAAATTATCGAAAATTTAATATCGTCATATACCTCAAAGTTCAATGTACGTTTCAGTTGCAAGCTAACAAAATCTTTCAGCCTTTATGTGTTTATGCAATTTTCTTTAAAATGTTTTGGAATAATTGTTGAGTGAAATTAAATTCAGAGACAATTTTTTTAGTTTTAAAATTATTTCACGGAAAAAAAGAGAATTATTTTTAGGAAAGTTAAAATTTGTGGGGTGGACTTCGCACGTGCACGTGCATGTGTGGTAGCTGTCTACTGCATCGAATTGGGCCTAATCAAACTTTATGTTGTTTGCTTTGTCGTGTTGAGAAAAATAGAAGCATGGTGTTGAAGTGACATAGCCTAATTTATTCATTACTTAAAATATAATAATGATAATAATAGATTTAAGAAAAAAAATAAAATGAAAAAAAAACATAGGAGCAAATCCTCCATTTTAGTTAAAATTTTAAAATATATTTTATTATGTCGGTGTTAAATATATGGTTTAAATCTTTCTTCTTTATTTTCAGAAATAAATGTTTGGATGTTTTTATAACTATTTTTAAAAAATAGTCAATTTTCATTTTATGATGTTTAATATGAAAAATCATAGTTAGGATGTCTAATTAACCTTAAAATATAGAATTAAGATGGTAAATTATTAATTTAGAATATAAAATATATGTTATATATTATATGAACAATACTCTTAATAAGATAGAAGACCTAAGATCAATGGAAAAAATTAAAGAAGAGAGAGGGACATATTAAGTGAGTATAAGATTACAGTCATGATAAATAATTTTAATAGTCTGATCGTCTATTCAGTTAGATGACTTTAATATTTTTTTTAAAAAAAATTGTCATAATTTCAAGATTAATAGTGTATATCTTATCATCAATAATTGTGAAAGCATTAATCAATTCTATTTTTCAAGCCTTTAAACCACAAATTTATTAACATTTCCAAATAACACGCTTCTTTAGTATAAAGCACATGTACCTCTTGTATTGGAAATATTCCATAAAAATCATGGTGGCATATTCCATAAAAATCATTGTGGATATATTAAGAGAGGATAGTAAGTCATTATGATCACTAGATCTTACCAACAACAAGAATATATTCATGCCCGTACATGATGCAAAATATTTAGATTAACACTCCAAAAATCTCACCCATATTAATTATCCACTCATTTGTATCGTATCATATGCTTGATTAATAAATTCTCCATCCATATTGAAGAAAAAGAAAAACTAAATCAACACCAATAACTTGCAAATAATTAAGATTAATCACTCTCCTTTTTGTTTATAATTTGTTCGTGAGCTCTGCCTTGTCATGCTCTTCATCCACCCTTTTCTTCCCTTGGCCAATCTCTCATCCACCTTAACATCATAACAACTGCTCGCACTGCTGCTTGTTCTCGTCCAGTACAGTGCCAACTGACCAATCCTGTCCCGCCACCTCAGCGCCACCTCATCACTGTGCCCCGCCGTTCTCTTGCTGCTAATCCCACCAACGAGGCTTGTGTTACTGTGCCATGATGCTTGCCCATTCTCCTCAAATTTGATCGATATGAATGATTCTGAAAACATAAACAAGTTTATACGTCTATATATGTGTTGTGTTTTTGAATCTTATGTGACAGAACAAAATGGAAAATTAAGGTTAGAGAGATTTACAGTCACAAGTATACCTTCGAGGCTGGAGATGGAAGCAGAAGCAGCTTCCTCGTCAAACTTGTTGCTGGGATGAGAGAAGTGGAAGAAGGAAGGAAGAGCAAATACTTTACCAATCCTGATTCTGTATTTGGTCTGCTTCTTCAGTGTTTTTTGTGGATAATTAGAGGCCAAAACCAGGAGCCTTTCTCTCAAGCAGAGAGCACACACTCCCACCATCTCTTGCTTGGGGTGGACATGGCAGCAACAGCTAGGGTTGCTGCCTTCTCCTCCCATGTCAGTGGCTGTTGTTGCAGAGAAGACTGATGGCGTACTTTTGTGAGTTTGTGTGAGAGTTTGGATATATAAAACGGCAAGGAATGGGAAGGAACAGGTTACAGGGATCCTTCCAGAGTTCCTGAGGGCTGATCTCAATCCACTACTCGATAAGGAGACACAGACAACTCGAAGGAAAATTATTGGTGGAGAAAAAAGAAGCCTAAAAAGCGACCATTTGGAGGCCAAAAACATCCAAATAAAGGGCTCCCCTCCATGCTGTCTTGTACCTTTAGAAAGGTGTATGTGATCCCTTCAGAAACAATTCATTCATTTCATACAACTTGTTTCACACCCCCTTTACTCCAAGCAAATCCAGCAAGCAAGAGAGACGTTTTTTTTTTTCCTTTTCTTCAATCACAGTTTTTTTTATATTGATTGATCAAAATCGATAATTTGATTCGAACTGGATTGATCTTCATCCTGATTTCAGAAACACTTTCTAATCTTTAATAAAGCATATGCATGCATTGTGTGGTTTCAAAAAAAATGATGAATCAAATAACAGACGAATCGATCTGTCCGATCTCATGAAAAATTTTCAGCGATCGTCAAGGTAAATCGAGAAGCACTCATGACATTGTGTGGTTTCAAAAATCTAGTAAATGATGATCAACTTAATTATGTAATAACTAATGTCATTCTAGAGTTATGTATTTATAAGATTGTAATGGTTATAGCATAAATATACTCATTATGAGATAATACATTTCCTGGGGCTATGGTACAATGGTAAGGTACTCAAGTTATCACCTAAATACTTATGGTTCAATCCCTAACTATGACATATTTATAAGATTTTTTCCTTCAATTGGGTGCAATCAATGAATGTTGAGCTTTTGGGCTACCAATCAAGAAATGTTAGGCTTTTGGATTGCTTATCATAAGTGATTTATCTTAGTTGAAAAACTTCCATAAAACTGGATCAGTCGTCCAAATTCTTATCTGATTCATTATTATTATTTATTATAAGATAATACATCAGATTTTTTTATTTCTGATTTCTCTATTTTTATAGAGTTCTTTACTTCAATTTCTATCACGCTCCCGCTGCAAAAAGATTTTTATTAAAATGATTTTTTGAGAAAAAAAAATGAGGAAAAGAAAGAAGAGGATATAAATAAAGTAACATTCACACAATAGATATGAGAAATAAATTATTGAGGGTCATATGCAACATTCATGAACGACAAAGCATTGAGTTTGTAGGGGCAAGCATATAGTCAACTTTTTAGAGAGGATAAACATTAAAGATCATTAATTAATTTTATAAAAAAACATTAAATTTTGTATATTATATTAGAATAGTAAAAAAATTAGAGAACTTCCCCTAGTCCGATCATATTATAGTACTTGTATCATGGAGGATGTCATGCACATGTGGTGTAATGTGAAACTTTGTCGGTGCACTTTGTACTTCATACTCCACATTGAGTTTAGCTAAAATTCATACGGAAGATTTCTTTCCTTCTTTGTAGCATATCCTTCCATACTTCAGCGATTGGTATTGCATGCAGAGCCTTTTCAACTAATTTTGAGGTCCTAGATAAAAAATAAATAAATAAATAAATAAGACCTTTAATATTCAAATATTTTTCATTTAGAAAATCATCATCAAACATTTTAACCTTTTTTTATGTCATAAAAATCAATTTTTTTATAAATTTTAAATTATTCAAACTTACTTTGAAATAAAAAAAATTACATGATCAATAATATAATTGAAATAATTAAATTTAAGTAATTTTTTAAGTGAAAGTTTCACCTCATAAGTTTCATTCTCATCAAATTATTTATTTCTTCTAATTACATGTTTTTTCATAAAATTCTGATTCCATACTCATTACATTTGTAATCTTTTTGATATAAATTACAGGATGATTTGAATTCATTTTCTCTATAATTATTAAAAAAAAGAAACTAGATCTTTCAATTTATCTAATACAATAGCAATGTTCATATCTTTATATTGTAAAATTCACTAATAGTATTAATTATGAATAATATATCATACCAAATAACCATACCTAATAAAAATTTAAAAATTTCAATATCACATATTGCTAAAGAAATTACTTCACTTTTTATTTTAGGATCATCATTAGTTAATGCAAGTTTATATAAAACATCTCTTATTTGTGGAGCTTGATATTTTATTATTTTAACACTTTCAAAATAATTTTCCTAACATATTTGTGACAATTATTTAAGAGTTAAATTAGAAACATGGTCTTTTAAAAATTTTCATCTTTTTGTAAAGAAGAAAATAATAAGTATATACCTTATATCACACCAAAAACAAGTTAAAACACTAGGACAAAAATTGGTTATATCACAAAGCACTAAATTAAGACAATGACAACTACATAATGTATAAAAAAACTCTAAAATTTATATCTAACATATCTTTTGTACGGCTTGTTGTTTACCTTAATTTCATATTATACCAATTATTATATCCTTGTCCTCTTATGTCATTATATCAAGTTCAAAAAAATTTATTATACTAATAAGCGTATCAAAAAAATCTTTTCCTGATGTATCATCTACTTTTAAAATTTTTATAAAATACTCTTATATTTTGATTGAACTTGTTGAAATATCTACACATCTTAATATAAGAGATATTTATTTTGATAACTTATATTTGGGATACAATCAAGTATAATTAAAAAGTATTTTGCTTCTTTTATTTTTTTATTTCTAATCCTAATATATTTATTAACTCATTTTGTATATTATGGCCAAGATAATAATTATAAATTTCACCATTTTAAATATGTTTAAGGTGTTCTTGCATTATAGGATTAAATTATGTAATCATTTCAATTAAACCTAAAAATTTCCATTATTATCTTAATAAATCTTCTCATTTGCATCATGAAATGTCAAATTATTTTTGCAAGATAACTATAGTAATTCTTATTAATACATTCCTCCAATGCTTTTTTCCCCCTTATTTATATTTTCTTATAAATTTTAATAAATGATTTTATTTTTAAGTAATCTCATTTCAATATCAAATCAAATATTCATATTTATAATGTTCATTGTTTGTTTCATGACTTTTAAATTTGACACTAAGATTTTTTCAATCTCGACATTCTTCGTTTGCTAATTAAATTATAATTAATTTTTGACTAAATTATTTATATAAAAAGTAAAATACTTTATCTAATTCTTTTGAAGATATTAACCATCTCCTATTAAGTTTTTCTCCATTTGGTAATTTTCAAATGTAATGAATCGTAAAAAAATATCTAGAATTTTTAGCATTTGAAAAACATAAATTGGTTTTTCTAATTTGTGCTAGATCATATATGTTTGAATAATAGTTTCATCAATATCATTAAAAAATTTATCTTATTGATCTGTTAATTTAGCTTTTTATAAATTACTATTATCTTCTTTGTTACTATTATCTTCTTCTTAACATATTTATTTTTGTCCTAAAGTATTATCTTCAAGCGAAAATTAAATTAATTTTTCATTTAATTTTTCAATTGATTTTTCTAAATTTTGATTTTTAGTATTAGTAATAAATTTATCAAGTGCATCTTTTTTGAGATTCAATAAAAAAAATTATTTTTTTGTTTTTCATATTTTTTGCATATCCAGAATCATATTTTCTAACAAATATATTTATATTCAAGATGTAGGAGCATCTATTCTTTAGATGTTCTTCCACTTATCGTAGATTTATGGAGGAGGATCAGAGATTGACTTCACATAGGACATGAGATGTCTACCTATTGACGGACACTTCAGATCTATGGGCGGTACTACAATGGTGGACGGCTACTGACGAAGGTCAAACATCTTATTTTGTCTTCTTTGATTCACCTTGTATGGAGAGCACATAATAGAAGTTTTTTTTAGTGAGGGCCAGTTGGATTATGAGAGGATTTGTAGGAGTGTGCAGATTTATGTATACAGAACATTAGAAGTGTATTCGGAAATGATACTTTATCAAACATGAATAGCTTCAAATTCATGATTATTGTTTACTCTTGAATTTATGATTTATATATTTTTTTATTTATCCAAAAAAAAATATATAGGTCCCTAATATTTTATCAAAATAAAAATATTTACAATTAAAAAATCAATGAAACATGATTTATGCTTTGTATTTTTCAATTTGATGATATTTTAAAATTTAATACTATTACCTACACAAATATAATAAAAGAACAAATAAATATTAATTTTTATTTTGATTAATTAGAATGAGTGCCTAGATGAATAATTGGTCCAAATTAAAAAAATTATGTAAGAGATTATTCTCAGACATTAAAAAACAATCTCTAAGCATCAAATTTTGTTACGAATTATGCCAAGTTAAATATTATGATTCATAAAAATATGCTGACTATAAAGAAAGTTATTCCAAGCAAGGGAGGTCAATTTAAATAAAATACAATATTTAAAACATATCATTGATTATTATGTCATTCATCCATGAATCGGTGTTGTCGAAGAAGACGAGCCCATTATAAGTTGTTAGAATTATGAAAAAAAATGCAAGTTAAATAAATAAATACTTTATAAGTTTATAATTATAAATAAAAATCTAGTTATATTTTTCTTAAAAAGGAAATTTTTATCACTTTCAAGTTTTTCCACATCTTCTAAAATTTCGTTGATTGGTTTCAAACTTAATCAAAGTCAATCTTGAGTACAAATAAGACTTTCTACTATCCTAGGAGTCAATAAACTCCTAAAATAATCAAGTACCCGACCACCCATGCTAAAAGCGGATTTTGAAACAACTGTTGATATTGGAATAACTAATACATTACGAGCAATTTGAGTAAGTATAGAAAGTCTATAACAATTTTGCTTCCACCATCCCAAAATGTCAAAAGTATCACAATACCCTTCAACTATTTCATTAAGATACTTGTCTAATTCTGACATATTGTCATCACCAAAAACTTGTGATTTTTGTTTCTTATACTTCACAAAGATTGATTGTCTTTTCAAATCCATTTGACTTGTATTTTTTGAAGCATTGTCATTATCAACTGATTCTGAAATAGATGGAACTCTTGAAGTATTACATTGTGGCTCAATTTATTTCCTCATAATTCTGGTACAAAACAATAAAGTGTCCTTTATTATCTTTCCTACTTTTGCATCCTTCTCATCTCCATATAATTCAATCAACATAAATTTTACAAAATCCAATTTATGCCTTGATCAAGCACCACTGTAATATAAAGCATGTCACGCCCCAAGAGGATATTTATCCGACGAAAATCGGACAGCACCTCTCCTGTACGACGGATAATATCCTGGATATATATTCACAATACAATAACAATACAACATACCTCACACGGGTATTGCACAACCACGTAGTATAATCACAATTATACGAAAATAAAGTAAGATAATAAGCAAATCCTCTCAACTGAAGAGATGACATCCGAATACAAGCTCACACGGCTTAAAACACAACACAAGAGTGTAAGTCTACATGACTTACACCCACAAAATAGAACAATGTCCAAAGCGACAAATCTGGAAAAAAAAAATCACGCCTAATACTCGACAAACAGAAGGTCAATTTAATTACAATGCATAGTCAAAAAAAATTCAAACGATAAGTCCAATAAGAACGGAGAGAAAGAAAGATAGAAATACGAAGCGGAAGATAAATGTTGTGGGACGAGTGGACGGGATCTTCAGCAACTCAACTATAACCTGAAGAAAACAAATGTACAGGTGGTGAGTCCAAATAACTCAGCGGGTAAAGAAAGAATAGTGC
>JBBUKS010000017.1:1260008-1275579 GCA_038050645.1 Hedychium gardnerianum
GGAGCTAATGGAGACCCTCATTAGGGTTGCAAGATCCTTGCTTCCATGGGGGAAGGACGTCACACTCCAAAACCTAATGCTAAATGCCCCTTTGCTGATTCGCTTGATGGAGAGGAAATCAAAATCGGACCATCCTGTGGATCTTGGCTTTGGCTTCGATGCTTTTTCCAGTGCTTTTAGAATGGACTCCGAGGACGACATGCATGACGTCGACAACCTAGACTCGTTGGACAACCATTTCTATAGGAGGACTCCGCCTTGGGCAGCGATGACGGCGATGAGTGTGATTTCGTCGACAACGTGTCAGATGGTGCTGAGGAAAGCACCTCGCATCACCAGCAGCAAAATTATACTATTTTAGGTGAAGATGACATAAGACTGCGCCAAGAAGAAGACATAAGTAGGATATCAATTGTGCTCTTGATACCAAGATCTGAAGCATGCATTCTTCTACGCCATAATAACTGGAGTGTTCGTCGGGTACATGATGAATGGTTTGCAAATGAAGACAATGTTCGAAAGGTCATTGGTTTGCTTGAAAAGCCAAGTGAAATGCCGAATACAAGATAACTTACATGTGGAATTTGTTTTGAAAACTATGCTTGTGGTCATCCTTTTTGCGGCACTTGTTGGAGAGGTTACATTGGCACATCAATAAGTGATGGCCCTGGATGCTTAATGTTAAGGTGTTCTGATCCATCCTGTGGTGCTGCTATTGGCCAAGACATGATTGATCTCTTAGCAACCCATGAAGATAAAGAGAAGTATTCTTGGTATCTTCTAAGATCGTACATTGAAGATAACAGAAAGACAAAATGGTGTCCTGCTCCTAGTTGTGAATTTGCAGTTGAGTGTATAATTGGCAGTGGAAGCTTTGATGTTTGCTGCAATTGCTCGTATGGTTTTTGTTGGAATTGCACTGAGGAAGCTCATCGACCAGTTGATTGTGATATAGTGGCAAAATGGATAGTGAAAAACAGTGCTGAATCTGAGAATATGAACTGGATATTGGCAAATTCAAAACCCTGCCCAAAGTGCAAGCGTCCAATTGAGAAAAACCAAGGATGTATGCATATAACCTGCACACCTCCTTGTAAATTTTAGTTTTGTTGGCTATGCCTTGGCTCATGGTCAGAACATGGAGAAAGGACTGGTGGCTTCTATGCATGTAATCGCTATGATGCTGCAAAGCAAGAAGGAGCGTATGATGAATCTGAAAGGAGAAGAGAAATGGCTAAAAATTCTCTTGAGAGATACACCCATTACTATGAACGATGGGCGACTAATCAGTCATGAAGACAAAAGCTGCTGGATTATCCTATTATTGATTACTATGTTTAAGAACTTAGTAAATCTGAACCTGAGAGATTTACTAGAGTTTTCACTCAAGACATACATGATCTGATTGACATTCACACAGATGTTCCAACACCTGATATGGGGACTAATTCACAGATAACAACTTGGATATTAGATGAGTACTCAGCAATTAATGTTATTGAAAAACTTGTTGATCCCAGAGGAAAACTTGTTGATCCCGGAGGAGCTCTTGGTAAAAGCACTACTCTAAACTCGAGGACGAGTTTTTTCCAACGGGATGACTGATGCAGGAGGATCCAAATATCTTTCATATTATTTTTTATTATTTTTTGATTTTTTTGGTATTTAAGGTATTTTTGATATTTAGGGTATTTTTGGTAATTTCCGTCTTTTATAATTTTTAGATATTGAGTCCGTTTAGGAGTTTTAGGATTGTGAGTCTATTAAGATTTTTTTTTTCTGTCATGATTTCTTTCCTTTCGTTATGTCTTAGAGATTGGAGTCTATATAAACAATTATTTGGGTTGATGTAAGAGAAGTTTTTTTGGATTAAAAATATTTTCAGCAGTTCCGTTATTTTTCTATTTCCTGGTATTCCTCTTCAAATCAATAGGTTATAGAAAATTGCTTTCGGTATTCGTGCGTGAATCAAAGGATTCAATAGCCCGTAGGATAATTGCTATCCCTCCCGGCATCAGGTTTGAATTAGAGCAGAATGATGTGGGTGGTTGCCAGTACACAGTGTACTCACGTGCCTAGTTAACCACGATTACTAGCAGGATAACATACGATCACCAGGATCCTTGCCAGACATCATCGTTGCCTTATTGAATACCATCAGACTCGTCAAACAATGCAAAGATGATGAGCTAGATTGGTTGGGTTACTGGGTTTCTTTAGTCTGACACTGCAGGATATGATGGCATGCATATTAGTAGATTGAAATATTCCAATAAGTGGTTGGCTAACCATTTTCTAGTAGAGTATTTCCCATCTTCTTTACCTTTTGCTCCAATCTAGTATTCTGATGATCTAACAAACACATTGAGTTGTAGGATTGAATTTTATTTCTATTATTATGGAAGCATATTAAATCAAATAAGATTTATTCTCTTCATCTATTAGCATCCATATGTGACCGATACATTGACTACCACTGAATCGTGATTTGTGCTCAATTGAGTAGATTGTGATAATTCAGTGTTAAAATCATAGCTTGTTATGTTGAGCTTAATTGCTCCAATAAAATGCTTCATCAGCTACTTCCTATTTGAAACTTATCCATTTTTTTTACTTTTCACTGAATAGGAAATTTGGAAGCTATGTTCTGCATCACTAGTTGAGTTGTCATTTAGGCATGATTTTGATGGATGGATGCTGCTTCAAAAGACACCTACTTTTAGCTTTCATGGGGTAAGCATTTCTGTTTCTCAAAACAAGAAGGACTAGTCTTTCTAATTCTGTTAAGTATGGGTTTGTCTCTTTTGGATAATCTTAAAATTGTAATCTTGTAATTATCTTCAAGTGTAATTTTGCATTTCCTAGTCATAAAAGTGTAGCATGGACACAAGTTAGTTTCTTTCAAGTTTGTGCAGAGCAGCTGTTGTTTGGGACTCCTAGGTGATGCCAGATCAAGTTTAGAAAGGACACTGAAGTCAACCTTGAAAAGGGATCAACCTTCGAGAGGTTGGAGAAGGCAATGCTCATCAAGCCCTATAGATATGGAGAATGATGTCGACAGCCTTAGCTTGCTTGATACACACCAACCTTCAAGTCTCACATCTCTTTGTGAGGACACAAAAGGTGCAGTAGAGAATACAAAAAATGACTCCTTTGTTAACCAAGGTTCGTCTCGAATAGTTGAATGAAATATCCATATCTGTTCATTATCTTTGCGAAATTTAGGACTTTTGGTTATGCTTATGGTCTTTATTTGTCTACTTTGGTTATGACAGCCTTAGCTTGCTTGATAAACAAAATTCATCTTTGCCCAGCTAGCAGATTGCAGATTATTTACTATATTACTATTAGCTTTTGGTTATGCTTATGGTCTTTATTTGTCTACTTTGTTCCTACATATGTTACCTTTGTTCTCATAACCAACTCACCTAAAAATTTGATGTTCATTAACATTTTGCAAAGAAAGAATGTGGTCAACAGAGTTGACTATTCAATCAATTGAAAAGACCTCTTTTTACATCTTATGATAACTTTTTTATTCGGTGATTCAGTGATTTATTATTATTTCAGCATATGGCCTTAGTGATAGTATCTATACAACAAAATTTTCAATAAAATTCTGTTGTCCAACATCCTTTCTTGTTTCATGGTTTACTTTTGGTTTTGTGTAAAAAAATTGCAATAAACCTGTCTTTATGCAAAAAATGTATTTCATCTCTTTTAGGCACTGTAGCTTGGAATGGGATGAGACGAGAATGGCTGGGAGACAATTCAAAAAAATGCCGCAGAATACCAAGTGAACCATCAATAACGTAAGACGTGTGTTATTCTAGATGTAAGAGTCACTTTGAGCATTTTTGTGTATTGTATAGAACCATTTGCATTCTTTTATATTTGGCATTTTCTCTTTGTGATAATGTAATTTCCATTTTAGCTTTCCAATAGTTTTAAAGGGATTTTGATATTTATAATATTCTTACTTTATTATTGTTGTTAGAAAAATCTAGATGTTAGTTTTTCTTAAATAGTTACCATCAGTTATGGTCATCTTAGGACCAAAGTAAGTTTGACTTGGAGTTAAATCCATGCTGGAGTAACTAAAGAAATTTGATGTGTAGGACACAATACAAATGAATTCGCCTTTCAGAATCTTTATAATTTGATAAATGTTGTGAAGTCATAATTGTTGCAATCATTTGGGATCAACTACAGATAAAGACTATATCACTAGTAATTCATATTTCTTAAATCACTTCTAATTACATTGTTTCTCCATCTTAGAATTCATTCTATTACATTAATTTTTGTGTTATTTTTTAGGTGTGCTACATTTTGATCCACGCAATATGGAAAATCTTGCAACAATGTGTTAATTTATTTGGCTAAAATTTTCTTATAATTTTCCCCCTTATTGACTTGTTAACCTTCTCGTCTTTTCTTTTCAGCTGGTTTTCAACATACGATGACTTGCTATCCACTAGTCGACCCTTCCCACAGGCAATTCCATTATCTGTGAGTCAAATTCTTTTTAACTCACCCTATGCATTGTCTTATATCTTGCTATATACTTGAATATCATACTTTATTTTGCAGGAAATGGTTGATTTTTTAGTTGACATTTGGTATGATGAAGGTCTCTATGAGTAGCTGATGATTTAATATCTTCAGAAGCAAGGAAGCTTATCTAGCATAATAACCAAATTTGCCTCGGTATATTTGAAGATTTTTTGTAATTATTTTAATCTAATTGGATTCTAAGATTCTATTCTAATGATCATTTTACCGTAGAAAAATTGCGGAAATTTGTATCTAGTTTGTCACTTGCTCATGGAACTTATATGCTTGTGGAAGGATGGGAGAAGGTGAAAATAATGAACCAGTAGGTTAGACAATTTTATTGTGCTTGATTGTTTCATAGTTCTGTTGTTCCTTTTTGTATGCCAATTGGTGGGTAGTTATTTATTGTTTCTATTTTAAATTAAGAATCTTATATTTTATGCAATTATTATTAAAAAATTATGTAAATTCGTAAATTATATATACTTGCAATGACTTGGCATGATATAATAAATTGTATGCCCTACCAACAACTTTAGTATAAGGTCCCCTACTCTAGCATAAGGTCCCCTGATCTAGTACAAGGCCCTACAAGTATAGGAAAGACATTAATTGACTAAACCGGCTCATAATTTTTCACACAATGCAACATTTATTTGACGATCAAATTTATGGAATGATCTCGTAGCTTCGGAATGGATAGTTTAAGAAGGAAAAAGATGTCCGACTATGGTGTAGTAATTAGGTTTTTTAAATAATTAATTAGATATTTAAAAATTTTATAAAGATTTTTTTTATGGGACGAAACTCTAAGAATATTGTCGCTTCGATGGATGAAAAGTAAGTTGTACCATTTTTGAAGGTATATGTGATCCATGGCATCACTTAGATATGAAAAAGGAGATTTCATTCTCAATTTTTATATATTAATTTTAGGTTCTTTAAAAAGTTTACTTAATTTTACATCTTGTATTTTTTAATATATATATATATATATATAGTTATTATATTATCTTATATAAGTGTTTAATAATCCAAATCACACAATAAAAATTAGATGTTTTGATTATTTGGCACAAAAAAAACACAAATAAATCAAATTTTGTAACTTGGGAGTTTGGTTTGATTTTATTCTTTTTATTTTTTAAATACCAACTTTGGCTATAATTTTTTCATAATTTTTAAGTTACAAAATGAACTAAGAGAAAAATTGGTCTATAATTTTTTCATTATCTTTAAATACCAACTTTGGGTTTTTTTTTTGCATTATTTGTCTTTTGTCTAATGCACTGTTGGGTGAGGACCATCTTGATGACAGAAAAAAAAATTGGTATTATCGATAAGAGAGAATCTGAATTGAACATTTTAAAAGGAAAATCTGAACTCGAAAATCTTTGTTTAGCAGGACCAGTTTGATTCGAGCAGAGAAGCTATTTAATTACATGCCTCTAAAAAAAAGAGAAATTAAGAAATTATAATTTGGAAGAAGATTGATGTGCTCAGTCACATGATCATTGTCTTTTCCCTGCGCCAGCAAATCAAAAAGACAAATAGTAGTTATGCAGCAGAAAAAGACAGGTTTAATTAATGCCCAAAATCTTTAAGGCAGATTAAGATTAATTATCCATATATTTTTTCTATATTCAAATGTCCTTTTAAGTTCGAACTGTTTGTTGCTGGTGGCCTCACCAATATAGGGCCATATCATTAATTCAAAATGCAAGTACAGAAAAAAAGAGCATGCAATAAATAAGAAAAACACACTAAATTGTTAAATGTAATCTATTGATTAGCTTCATTAAAAAATGAGCATATAGCCAAAATGAGGACAGTTTAGTTGGTTGATGTCTTTAGAGGTCTCTAAAAAAACTAAAAAAGATGTTAATTATGCTGTAACATTGTCTATTTTGGCAACTATCTACATGGCCAGGGTCATGTTTTGGAACTTCCTCATATTAAATATGATAATTTCTAACCTTTTCAACCTTTTCCCAACAATCTGAAGTATCGGTCAAATTCACAGCTTGTTTCAGCTGAACAACCTGCAGAAGAGGATTGCACTTGATTCATAACCTATCAAAGCGATAGTAATACAGTCTTCTAGATTTCGCAGAAAGGAATAAGAAAAATAGGGATTTAGATGAATGACCATGATATCATTTACTGAAAGAATTGCTTCATAGATATCATACATCCTATAGAAACTACAAACTATCACAAATAGGCTCTAGAATTACTCTTGGATACAAATTCTTAAAGATTGCAACAACCTTTGTAGTGTTTTACATCTGTACAAAATCTCGAAACAGTCTTGTAGCTTGGGCTGCTTGTTCTTCATTCTGGAAGCAACATAACTGAGTGGAAACTCAGTTTGCTGATGTACAACGAATGCACTATTCTTGCCGTGCAATCGTTTCAAGTTGGCTTAGAAGTTCAGAAGACATTTATGAAAAAAAGGAGGTTCCTTTCAGGTAGGGAACTATAAAGTTCCTTTCAAGTGTTGTTCAAGTGAAGGCAACTCAAAACAACTAGAATTAAATGGAAAAAGAATTTAACTTTAATAAATGCCAGACTGTCTTCCCTCCAACTACGGCTGGTAAGAAAACAACTGATTGCGAATTGAGAGAGACATTAGTAGATACTGTGGTCAATCAGAACTACCTTCACTATCGTCAGTCCGAGAACCAGATTGGATGATAACTCGAGCTCCTGAAGTTAGCCTGAAGGAACAAAACAAGAAGATAAGGGCATGATAATCATAAATGTCAAGTGGCAAGGAATGAAAGCAATATAATTCAACCTTTCTTCAATTTGAATCACCGTTTCTTGACAAGGAGCCCTGCTTCTAAATGACTCTGACCTAGTAGATGTTCCATTTATTGAGGAACTATCTATAATCCGTTTGCTTCCCCCGTTCGATGGACTGAGTGGTGAGGATTTGCAAATATCTGGCATGGCAGGAGATGCCCTTGTATCTAAAACTGGGCTCACCGCTGATTCATTCTGATCGTTACTTGAATGCTTGGAGGTTGCAAGCTTGATAGTCCTAAGGAGAAACTTAGACTGAGATAAATCGACAGCCTTTTTGCCATCTCTTCTGGAATTACAAGTCATGTCAAGAATTCTGCATTGGACGTTAGTTTACTTCTTTTTATATACATCTCAAATTAGATAACAATATACATCATTAATGTAGGATGGTACAAGAACGACATGTTAAATTAGAAAAAAAAAGGTTCGTGTATTAAATGTCGAGCCTTTGTGCCACCATTTCTTGCTACCGCACAGAATGATACATATGAGATTGTGATTCTGTGAATTTATCAGGCACAATTAGCTTCGACAATGTAGATGCTAAAAGAGATAAGAGATGAACGCAACACAAAATTTAACAAAAATCAGGATCTAAATGTATTAAATCTACACAGTTGGGTAACAGATGATTGTGCGTTGGGTATCTAATAGACAGATCAGAATTTCAGGTTCCCAATTGCTACAATAACAAAGGGATCAATTGATAGGATAAGAACTACAATTTGAAAAGAGTCCTAGTCTTGTTCTACAAAATCAGGCGATGTTGCTCTTCCTGGTATAGCAAGAAAGAAGAAAAAAAATTTCAATTAGCATCTTCTCAGCTAAAAATGACTCTATGGGATAGTTGGCAACCTATTGAGCTCCTAAGCTATAAAGGTATTGCTTTGCAACAAGTAAATAATCATAGCTTAAGCAAAGAGGAACAACCTAATTGGCAACAACATTTCCATGTGAGCTTCAAACTCAAGTAAACTCCAAAGTAAACATACTTAGTGGCTTTCTTATTCAAAACGAAAAAACCAACACTAGAAATATCTCACTCAAAAAAAATAAAACAATCTTGAGTTCAATTCTGCACTACCTGTCCTCATCGATTGATGAAGATTGTTTTACACCTGGAAGTCCGCCAATTTCTTCATTGTACTTTGTTTCGATCATGCTCCTTCCAAAACTTTCGTTCGGCTTTAGCCCCTTACCTATTTCTCTTTGGCTCTCTGCAAGGCAGTTTATCTCACCCACAACAAGTGAATTGGTAGACAATGGCGAGGTGAAGTTCATATTGGTGATCCTTGGTCTATAAGTTGGCACAAATCCAAAGCCATAGTGGTTTTTAACAGTGGTCGACCCACAAGTGATCAGGTGCATAAGCATACTTGTGGTTTTAAATTTCGGTCCACTCAGGTGGAAATCTTCCTCGCCTTCCAGAACACTAAGATTATTCCTCCTGTTCACTTCATCTCGTATCAAGGATTCCAACGTATTCATCCTCCCAGAAGAAATATCACTTGAAATTGTCGTTGTTGGTGATCTCCCGACTATAGCAATCTCAGGTTCCAACTTAAAACGTAGAGTCTGCTCACTTTGGCTCTCATTGTAGCCATTATGTGGAGAACCATCACTGAAAGAGACACTAACATTTCGCAGTTTATTTTTGGTTCTTTGTACATCTCCATCCTCAGTTTGGGTTGAAGCATCCTGAGATCCAACCACTGGCTTGCAGATTTTGTACTCGTCCAGGTTCGGGGAGCCCGCAGCCGAATGTGGGGCACTTTGTCCACTGGGCTCTGGCGAGAAGTTTCCCAAGGAACCCAATCGATGAGTTGAGGGGAATAGCTCAGCCTCTTGCATAGCAGGGGGAGGTGATGGATGTTTAGGTGATGGTGGGAGAAGCTTTGTGTCCTTAGTTACCAACCCGACCGAAGATGGAGAACAAGAAGCTTCTTGGACCTTATAACGACTTGGTGATGGATCCTGAGGAGGTTGCTTCAGATTCTGAATCTTAGCATTGCCCATTCCATGATTGTTCCGATCTGAATCAAACAAACGCATTATTATACCCGACCATAGAACTGTAGAATTTAGAGAGGGATACAGGTCTGCAACGTACCTGGAGGGGTTTGATCCATGAGCTCGGAACCCTTGAGCACATACTCATTTCCCTGTGCCGGCAGAATCAGATCGTCCTCGGAGAGATCATGCCACACGAAGCCATTCTTGTAGCTCCTGCACCAAAACCCAATCAGCCAACCAAATTCGAGCAGACTAGGGTTCTCACAATCTCAAATTTCGATAGCTTACCTCTTGCAAGACCACGAATACATGGCGGCCATCCCCTTCCCCCTCAGCACATTAAGCCTCTCGATCACATCTGCAAAATCAAACACGAAATAGTATGAAAATCGCCTCTTTTTTTTAAGGAAAAAAAAAGGAGCAAACCCCTTCCTCATCCGCTCTGCAGAAAAGAAAGTTCCAGTTTTTACCTTTTAGGTAGAGTCCCTCGGGGGAGCAGAGGGGGACTTCAATGAAGTGAGGGTGCTCGAGGTGTCGATTCCGGCAGAGGTAATAGACAACCGGAATCTTCCCCCCTTGCTGCCGCTCCTGCGCGTGGAGCTGGTGCTTCGGCGGCGGCTCCGCCCACACTCTGGTCCGGTCCGGGCTGACCTGCGGAGCGTACCTCCTCATCCTGGTGTCCATTGACACTCTCCTCGCTTCAAATCGTCGTTTCCCTCACGCCATGCTTCAGGAGCTGCCAATTGGTGGAATTGGACGGAGAAATCGACAATGGCTGCGAATTAAGAGGAATCGAGGAGGAGAGGAAGTATAAAATAGTAGAGGTGAGACGGAGGAGTGGCGGAGGAGGATGTGGAGGTAGTGGACTGGTGGTGGTGGGCAGCAGCTCGCTGTCGCCTTCTTCTAACATGACGAGGGAAGAGCGAGATGAAATGTGATTTATTATTATGGGAGGGGACGATGTAATTCTTCATTTATAGACATGCAATTTAATTATATTATATGTAGTTTTTAGGAATTTGTTAAATTGACAAATAGGATAATATAACATGAAAATTATTAAAAAATTTAACACCTTTTTAATATTAAAATGCTGCTAACATTTTTTATTTTGTCATTAAACTAATTTTTAAAAATTAAAATTAATGGGCTAATTAAGCTTTTAAATTAAAAATTAGATGAAGAAAAAGACAGACAATCGATAAGATTCATGAAAGCGATTGGTCTTTCATGTTTGGTTATTTTTAAAAGTTTTGTCTCTATCTCATCATTAAAAAATAGCCTTAATTATTTTTACTGCTGTTTTTTTTTTGAGATTTAGTATATTGTTAAATTACTTTTTAAAGATTTAAAATTCAAACCAATACTAAATATTTCGATTTGAGGACCAAAATCGAAACGCTTTCGAACAAATAAATAAATTTAATAATTACAAGCAATTTCTAACACAAGATTTATATTCACAATGTAATTAATCTGAAACATAATTTACAGATAAAATTTAAAATTAGATATGATCATGTTTGTGATGTCATGGCTGTCTTACAGTGACGTCATCCCTATTTTTACAGTTTGCGATAGCATGACTCTTGCAATAATTGAACAAGATAATTTTGATGATTTTAGAAGTGCAGTAGACCAGGCAACAACTCATAAATCATTGTCTTTTGCTTCTCCACCAACGGGAATCTCTCTCTTCCCCCATCTAAATGAATGAGTAGAGTTATTCTCATCCCCGTGAATAAATAATTATTATATAAAATTTTATCATCGAGAGATTTAGAAATTAATTTTTGACAGCTTAATATTTATCAGGTTCCTATCCCCTTCCATATAATAGTCACTGTTCAAAAGATTATCTTCCTTTCAGATAATGAAAAACCATCTTGAAGGGGGTCTTTTGTCATTATAATAAAGTTATTTTCATAATTGTTTTATTGGTAAGGATACATTTCAACGAGTTTATTTTTTAAAAATTAAATATATTTCCACCTTAAGAAGTCGTTCAATGCATGATTTTTTTTTTTTTCATTTCGTTATGAAATCGATAATACAAAACACTCGGAGTGAATAAAATCATCATTTTTTTTACTTCACGAATAGAGTTGGTATTTGTTAAGAAGAAACTTGATTATTTAAGTTGAAATTATATATATATATATATATTAATGTTCATTTGTGTGTGTGCGTGAAATACTTTCTCTTTTAATAATTTTCCATGATTTTTTATAGAGAAAATTAAATATTTGTTCTCACAAACAAACAAGAGTAAGGCAGCCCAGTTAAGGGCCCATAACTAGGCTCAGTAATCAGAATGAAGCTTCACGAACCGAGCTTAATGGGCCTTCCGCAGAAGCTACGCGTCTACGCCGCTTCTTGGCGAAGCAGGCTTCCTTATCTTTTCGACCGTTCACAGGTACAGCTGCTCTCGTTGATAACTTGTTCCAGCCATGGCAGCGAAATACCAAACCCTCATCCTCTCTTCTTCCTCCTCTGCTCGCCCTTTCCACGCCGCCTTCCTCTCCCGGCCGCTCGGCCTCTCCCTTTCGACCTCCTCGATCGCCCCCGGAGCTGCCGCTGCTAGGCGCCTCGTGGTCGTCGCTGCCGTCAAGAAGGCCGTCGCCGTACTCAAGGGTACCTCCAACGTCGAGGGGATCGTCACCCTCGTCCAGGAAGATGATGGTCAGTTAATTATGTAGCTCGCTCCCTTGTTCTTCTGTTTCTTTTTGGTTTCGGGGCTTAGGGAAAGGCCAGAGAGTGATTTTGAGTCGTTTTGAGTGAAATGCATTTGCTTTTTGGATGCTGATTTGGATTTATACTGGCTTCAAATTAGCTATTTGCAGAAAGTTTTTGATTTGTTAGATAATGAAATGCAGTCAAACATAATGAATACCTGTTGTCTGCAGGGCTCACTAGCTCTAGGAGACTTTTAATGTATGCCAATTTATTATCGGATAAGAAAAAAATGTTTCGTCATATTTGTTCTAAAAAGGGTTGATGATTTGTAGCCATGACCATACAAGATAGTTACGCTTCGAGTCAAAGCTGAATTCAAAGTTTGAAATCGTTTGTATGCTTCGTGTTTTGTTTAGTAGCAGCAAGAATTATACTTGTTTATTAGATTTTTAGATTTTTGTTTGGTAGAGATGGTATCAAATAAGATCTTATCCAAATAAGATGTATTAAAGATGAATGCAATAGAGTACTAGTAAATGATGGAGAAATAAAAGAGCAATGGAAGATGTATTTTCATCAACTTTTTAATGAAAGTTTAAGTGACCAACTTCACTTAAATAATTTAAGTAAGTCAAATGAGTATAGAAATTTAAAATTTTATCGTAGAATTCAAATTTCAGAAGTAGAACAAGTTTTAAATGGGATGCAAAATGGTAAAGCCGTTGGATTAGATGATATTCTGATAGAGGTGTGGAAGTGCCTAGGAAAACAAGGTATTGAATGACTTATAAAATTATTTAACATTATATTGAAAATGAAAAAAATATGGGTAAGTATTCTAGTTCCTTTAAATAAGAACAAGGGAGACGTACAACATTGTGCAAACTATAAGAGTATTAAACTAATGAGTCATACCGTGATACTTTGGAAAAGAGTAATAAAAAAAAGACGAAGGAAGGAGACTGATCGAAAATTAATTTAGGTTCATGCTCGGAAGGTCGACAATAGAAGTTATACATCTTCTCAAACAACTAATTAAAAAGTATCGGGAGCAAAAACAAGATCTACACATGATATTCATTAACTTAGAAAAAACTTATGATAGAGTCTTAAGAAAAATTATATGGAGAATTCTAGAAAAGAGAAGTGTTAGCGTAGCATAAATTGTACTAATTAAGTATATGTATGAGGATATAACAACCCGAGTAAAGATTTCAGGCGGATTAATTGAAGTATTTCTAATATAGATAAGATTACATCAAGGATCAACTTTAAGTCTCTATCTTTTTTTACATTAATCATAACGAACTTACTGGACACATTCAAGACACAGTACTGTAATGGATGTTGTTTGCAGATGATATTGTTTTGATAGATGAGACACATGAAGGAGTAAATGCTAAACTAGAATTTTAGCGGGAAACACTAGAAGTGAAAGGTTTTAGGCTTAGTAGAGTAAAAACAGAATATATGAAATTTAAGTTTAACAATATTATATGTAATGAGACAATTATTAAAATAGGAGATAGGAGATATGAGTTGTCGAGAACTGAGAGCTTTAAGTATTTAGAATTATTTTTATAAAATAATGAAGGGATTAAGAGAGATGTCTTACATAGAATACAAGCTGAATAATTGAAATGGAAGAGAGTGGGTGTTTTGTGTGATCGTAAAGTACCTCTAAAACGTAAAAAGAAGTTCTACAAAATGACCTGCTATGTCATATGACGCTGAATGTTGGGCTATAACTCGAGCACTTGAGCAAAAATGAGAGTTGTAGAGATGAGGATATTAAGATGGATGTGTAGACATACGAGGATGGACAGAATAAGAAATGAGAACATTAGAGAGAAAGTCAGAATTGTATCTATTGAGGAAAACCTACGAGAGACACATTTAAGATAGCACGGACATGTACTTAGATGACCAATAAATGCTTCAATTAGGCGATGTAAACTATGACAAATACGCACATCAAACGAGCACTTAAGCAGAAATGAGAGTTGCAGAGATGAGGATATTAAGATGTATGTGTAGACATATGAGGATGGACAGAATAAAAAATAAGAACATTAAAAAGAAAGTCGGAATTGTATCTATTGAGGAAAATCTATGAGAGACACGTTTAAGATGGCACAGACATATACTTAGACGACCAATAAATTGCTCCAATTAGGCGATGTGAACTATGACAAATACGCACATCAAACGAGAAAGACCAAAAAAGACTTGGTTAGCAAAAATAAACAAAATAAAGTGTATTTAAGTATAGATGATGATTTAGTAGGGAATAGAGTCCAAAAGCGTAAAATGATCCATATAACCGACCACACCTATTAGGATAAGGCTTGGTTGTTGTTGTATTATATAAATTTTACAAACTTATTTAATATTAAAGAAACTTGTATTAAGGAAATTCTTCACAAAAGGTGGGTGCATAGGAGTTTATTTTAGATCGAGTAAATAACTAATAAGACATTTGTAACTAGCAATAGAGGATAATAGAATTGTCACTACCTCCACAAAGTAGAGTACAACATTATTAAAATAAATAAGTACGATGTCAACAATCAACTAAGGTAACATTGTTCTTTCCCTTATGTTTAGACATCTTGATAAAATGGGCACGGTAACATAAATACTTCTTCAAATCAAGCAACAACATGAGAGCAATAGGTTTTGTCTTCTTCAAAAAGAGATAGGCAAGCAACATATTCTTCGAGCTAATAAGGTTTAAGGAATATATGTGTTGTCTCTTTAGAAAATGTGGGTCCATTAGAGTTTCCTTTAAATTAAGTGATAAAATACGAGCAATTGTAGTTGAGTCTTGACGGAGCTAAATCATACATATTAACTTTTAAACTTCCGTCGAGCAATTTAGAAAAAGAGAAAATATTGTCACTAATTCCACTAGATAGAGCTGTACACTTGGAGTGTAAAAACTAATAAGATCAAGAATGAGCTATAAGACATGCATCAGATAACATAATGTTGATGTGTACATAAGCTAAAAATGATTCTACTACAGAGGCTATATAAAAAAGTTAGTCTCATTGTGTAATGGTGTGTGCCATTAACGTGATCAAAAAAATGATAAGAACAAATCTAACATAAGAGTTACACAAATAAAAGATATCAAATAAATATTTATTTCTATATTTTATAAATTGAAAAAATATAAAAGAGATTCCTAGAAAGAATTTGTAAGAATGCACAAAGGTGACTTAGTTTCTTGAAGTTACACTAGAGAAAGTAATAAAATAAGAATAGAAGATAAGTATTCCACAAAAGTTGTGTCTTCCACTTATCTTAATCAGAGAAATATTGGAATTTATAATCTAACTTGAGATTAGTTGACATAGTTTGGCACCTTGTGTTAGGTTATCTTCATCTAGTGGGCATGGTTACATAGGTACTTCAAATCAAGCGATTTTTTTTTTTAATAAAAGTAATAAAAAATATTTATTTATTATCGGGCATTCAGAAAAGACACTGAAAGTATGACTGAAAAAAA
>JBBUKS010000017.1:1307534-1323903 GCA_038050645.1 Hedychium gardnerianum
CCTCTCTCTAAGTCCTATCAAATGTACGATCTCACCTCATAAACCAAAATGTGAGACTCTCTCTAAAATAAAAGTGTGATCCCACCTCACAAAATCAAAATGTGAGACCCTCTCACTAAGGCTAATGTATGATCCCACCTCACAAAAAACCAAAATGTGAGATCCCTCCCTCGGCTCCATCCAAGCAGATGAGGCACTCCAAAATTGGGAACATGCTTGTCTTTGATCGTGTGGGAACACACTAGGACTCGGCCGCGTGGGAGCATGCTTGTCTTTGATCACATGGGAACATGCTAGGACTTGGTCGCGTGGGAGCACGCTTGTCTTTGATCGCGTGGGAACACGCTAGGACTCTGTCATGTGGGAACACACTTGTCTTTGATCGCGTGGGAGCATGCTCAATCTCGATGTATGAGTCGAGAGAGAGTTGGCAAAGAGAAAATATTTTATTGCTAAATAGGAAAGGATAGGTACAAAGCAAATAATTGCTTGTGATAAAATCAAAACTTGATTGGTACTCGAGGCCGTTAAATGTGATAAGGTCGCAGATGCACACCCTGCGATGGTCGATCGAATTCTTTGTCACCCGAGTCCTCAAGATAGTATGCTCTTGAGCTCAGTTTATGAGTGACTCAGTAAGGTCCTCCCTATTGAGTCTTCAGCTTCCCCACATCACCTACAGGCTTGATTTTCTTCATACAAAGTCACCGACCTGAAAGGTACGAGGGATGACCCTCTTGTTGTATGTCTAACACATTCGTTGTCGATAAACTGAGAGCTGAGCCACTGCCCTCTCCTTGGTTTTAGTGACCAAATTGAGCTCGAGTAGTCATTTGACAGAATTGTTGGAATCATAAGTTTGTACTCAAGCAGACTCCACGTCAATATCGACTAGGATGTGTGCTTCGCCTTCGCACATTAAATGAAAAGGAGTCATCCTTGTGCTTTCCCGAGAGGTTGTTCTGTAAGCTCATAAGATGTTTGGTAGCTCTTCCACCAATCTGCCATCGACGTGATCGAGCTTGATCTTGAGGCGCCGAATGATCTCCCGATTGGTCCCTGAAATTGTCGGTCATTATCGAATATCAACATACAAGGGAGGTCATACCTACAGATGATATTCTTCCATAAGAACTTGAGTATGACTTCTTCTATTATCCGAGCTAAGGGCTAAGTCTCCACCCACTTAGAGAAATAATTGACCATCACCAAGATAAATTTCTTCTGGTTGGGTTCAGTCGGGAAGGGACCGACGATATCCATTCCTCACTGATCAAAAGGACAAAAGATAGTGGAGGTCTTTAATAATTCCGTCGAAGCTCAAGAGAGGTTTTGATGTTTTTAACAGTTGACATAGGTGTGAACCGTTTGAGTTGTATCTGCTTAGGTTTGGGTTAAATCCCAAAATTCAGCGACGAATAATTATTCGTCACTGATTCATCGCTAAATCAGCGACGGATCAGTGATTCGTCACTAAATCAGCGACGAATCGCTGATTCATTGTTGAAATTTTAGTTAAATTTATTTATTTAATTCAATGAAGACATTTTTATGGCCCGTGTAATGATGCAGCGGTTATATTAACTTTCGTGGATCGGACCGGTCACCTCTATAATTATTCGGTTCAAAAAATTAGACATTTTTATAAATCAATAAAAAAATATATTTTTTATACAGTATAAAATCATACTTTTATATTGTTCATAATATATATGAAATAGTATTAATTAAGTTAATATATTTTGTGTTTTCTTGATTGTTTAAATACAATTCAAATATTAAACTAATAGTAATATTATTTAAACTCTCAAAATGTTAATTGAGTAAGTTATTGTGTTAATAAAATATTTATTTAAACGTTTAATTTTAACTTATTTAATAAATATACATTGAATTATATTTTTTAACCATTTTCATGCTCAATATTAATATTTATTTAATATTAACATTTATACTTGTTTTTAGAACTACCTAAATCTAGTGAAAATGGAAGGGATAATAAGAATAGAATAAAATAATTATTTAATAATTGGCATATTAGTTCATTTAATTCATTTAGTCAATTTAATTTGATTGATATATTCAATCTATTTTATTATCATAATAAAGTTTACCAAATATATTTGACTTAAATCTATTTACTCAAATTTATGTATTAGATTCAGTCGGTCTAATCTATTAGAGCATGCATGTGTCATCCATTAACTTTAATCAACTAAATTGATAAATCTAATAAATTGAATGTTACATATAAACTCATCCAATTACTCGTTTAATTAACTTAACTCACTATACTATTTAAATTTTAAATAATAATTCAATAAAATCACACAATTATTACCATATTGATTATATTAAATTATCTATATACAACTTTACAGTATAGTATTCTAATTAAATGAATTAATGAATTATTATATTATTGGGTTTGGTCTCAATCGGTGATGAATTGTTGATTTTGCAACGAATCACCAATTCATCATTTGATTTCAGTGACGAATCGTCGATTTGTCGCTAATTTTGCGATGAATTTAGGGATGAAAATTTCGGTTGCTAAGTTTGTGATTAATTTTGTTTTTGTTGCAAATTTTGTTGCTGTTTTGTGACGAATATGTTTTCGTCGCTAATCTAGATGTAAATTTGCAATGAAAATATTTCGTCGCTAATTTTCGTCCCTAAATCGTTGTTTTTATGTAGTGACAAAGGCTAATACCTTAAGCAAGCGTTAAGTTTTGCAGAAAAATTATCTTAGTTGATTACAAGATAATGTCCATGATAAGTGACTGATGATGTAACCTGATAGCCAAAGTACTAAGGATAGAGAGTTGAATGTTTTTGCTATTCAGGAGCATGATGTTGCATAGTGCTCAAATGCATGCTTTAAAGATCCATATATTGTAGCTTTGTTAACTTTATATTTTAGCATATTTATCTTGAAACTTGTAATTTAATTGTACTCTCCTCATTTAGTAGAATATATGTTTGCAAAGAACAAATGCCAAAGAAGTTTAATTAAATATGATTAGTTAGTTCAATTAATACTAATGTAAAAGGATCCTAGTGTTATGAAACAAACAAAACAATAAACATAGCTAGAAAGCATGTTATCCCAGTAAAGGATCAAACTATGCTATCCATTTCCACTGAAGACCTTAATAGATAAAATATATTAATTATTCTCAATTTGCTAAGGCTATCAAACGATTAAAATGTGCTATTTATCTTTCCTTTAAGACCCTTAAATATTTTCATTTTATCTTGATCTATTGTGGATCAATGCAATTGACATCTTAGGGAAAAGCCCACTCTAACATTAGTTCGTGAAATTCTTTTTATTCTCATTCTACTTTTTCTTTTTTTCTCTCTTTCTCAACATATTGATTCGAGGTCGTCGACTACTTGCTCTAACAAACGCTAGTTTTGTTTTGCTTTCATGCAAATATGATATTTTTATTTGATTTTGATTATATCTCAGTCTGCATTTCTTATTCATGTGATAAGCCTGATTTATTAATTCCATAATGTTCCTCTTATGATTGAGATATATATAAATATACTCTTGCAATAGTTATTTCATATAATATTCTCTTTCTTACAAGAGTAACACACAATAAATTCTAAAATTTAATCATTCTCTTTTGCTATTGAATTTGTTAGTGCGGAGAGGACGATTGATCGGTATAAGATGCACACTGGGAATGCCAGCACAGATAAAGGTTTAGAGAAAAATGTGCAGGTGATCCTCGACCATATCTAAGTGCTAGTTCTCTTCTATAATCTTTTAAACTCACAAGATAAGCACTTCATTCTCGTTGTTTGATCATATAATAAATTGAGTGAAGATCAAAAAACATTAAATCTGTAACCAATTTAACACGAGCCAAAGCAAAAGTAGCTGCTAGACTAAAGCATGAGCAGATTCAGTAACAACATTGTAAATTATTTGCAGTAGTAGATCAATATTGAATATGCATTAAAAAATTGTATTTTTACAAGCACTTGCCACTTTATGCTGTATGGATATTTCAAACAGTACTGCTATTCTGCAGCTTTGGAGAACCGAAGCTACGGATATAGCAAAGAAAATTGAAACCCTTGAATCTCATGCAAGGTTCCAATCTAAACTTTTGTATGATCGAATCTTGCTTTTATCAGCAGATCCCTAAAAGGAACTGTTTTACCCAAATTTCTGAACTCGTAAGCTCATGTTGGCTCCAGGAAACTCTTGGGCGAAGGATTGGAAGGATGCTCTTTAGGTGAGCTGCTTTCATTAGAGGCTCAGATAGGGAGAAGCTTGCAGAACATCAGAGGAAGAAAGGTAGTGTCTCTACAATTAATTATCTATCTCGGTGCCCGCTTTCCTTGCTAAAATACAAGATTTTTGTACAGCAATCGATGTTGGAGGAGCAAATTGCACAGTTAAAAGATAAGGTAACTTAGTTTTATTAGCGAGATTTTAGCATCGTTCATGAGTTGCACTTTGTCCCCCCTTAATCTGTTGTCCGAGATGCATCACACAGGTGAGGGTGCTCCTAGAGGAGAATGTAGAATTGCGTCAAGAGGTATGAGATCGCTGCATAATAACTTATTGAACTTGTGCATGATGAATTTTCCACTAAAGATGCTAGTGATTTGTGTACTGAAAATAAGTAATAGCATTTTGATTCCTAACTCAATTTTGGTTCTTGCTCAAGAGCCATAACCATGCAGATGCAGAAGCTCAACTGCAGGAAACAGCCGACCGGGATGCTGATCCAATAGATAATAACATGGAGGTAGAAACAGAGCTGATAATTGGTAGGCCAGGAACTAGAGAGGCTAAATGAAGACATCATCCATGTCAATGTTCATCGTCTTGAACAGTGAAGTGGATATAAGGAGGTTCACTATCCATGCTTGAATTTTGTAAAGAGATGCCTTGAGGGAACAATTACCGTAGGCAAAAATTGTTTCTGTGTTTCTAACACCTGAATAAGTTTAAGCAATACCAGTGATTTAAGAAACGCAACTGGATGAATGAGAACCTAAAAAGTTTACTCCATTGCTGATTTTTCTTTCTTTCAACAATTCCTCCTCCAACTGTATATTTCTTCAATAGACATGACCATGTCTGCGGCTGCGGCGGAAGGGTTCGTGAGCTCAACGTGGCCGCCGGTGATGGGTGGTACGGTACCATGATGCAGTTGCCGGCGGTGGTATGCAAGTTTACTGTGATTGAATGCATATATATGGATGAAGCTCGATAGGTGCAATTTTTTCTAAAAAAGCTCAATGTATACAGATATGGTCGATATTACTCCTTAATTCACTGAGGAAATTGTTGGATGAATTCATCCGATTGCATATTCAGTTAGGAATCGACCTGAACAATCTAATGGGTTTGATTATTCGATCTAATTGTATAATTATTATGATAATAGTAACTGTTTTTTTTTGGTTGGAACAATAATAACTATATTTAATTTAGTACGATTAATTTTTTAATTTTATATTATTATTTGAAGTATGGATTCTGGCTTTTATTATTTGAATTGGGCTGGGCTTTCGTTAGGTTCATGGAGTACACATTTGTGCTTTTAATGGAGAGGTCCTTGCAATGTGTGGGTCGGGTAACAAAATAACTTCCTTATTTGTCGGAGAAAGAAAGGGGGAATAATTCTGAGCCCATGGGATTCTTCGGAAGGATCGCGAGCTTCTTTGGGTTGACGAAGGAAGACGGAGAGGAGGATGAGGCGGCGACGTCCCGCTTCGCAACCGGCGGACGGTCCGGCACCGGCAGAGGGATCGCCGTGCAGGTCCCAGTGGCCACCGAGCGGCCCAGCCTCGGTCCCGTCCTCCTCCCCTGCGATCCCGGTGAAGGCGGTGTTCAGGTGCCCTCTTCTGACCCATCCTTCTTCTCTCTTTAGATCCTTTTGGCAATTGACCCCCCAAAATGCCAACTTTATGACTTTCTATTCCTGCAAAGATTGGAATTAGAATTCCAAATCGATCGATTATTATGATTCCAAACTAGCTGTTTTTGTTGAACTTAGTGGGAGTACGATTTCTTATTCTACTCTCCATGGGGTTTCTCGTTGGTTTCGGCCCTTTGCCATTGCTACTTTGAGATTGTTTTTTTTCAGATGTAAAAGAAGACCTTTTATTTATCTGGTATACCTTTTCCATTAAGCTATTTCTAATAAAATTGGACAATTTTGCCTTGCCACAGTGATTAGTATTTATCCAAATGTTCTTTTTTTACTGTTGGTTGGTTGTACTAGAGAATAGAACCTGCTCTGTTCTTCTAGTAATTCTTCACGGTTTATATCTATAGTTGAGTTCTGTTGCATCATGATACAGTGGTCATAGTCGAAGGTCTCTCTTGGGCCACCAGTATTTATCTTTCCTTTTTAATCTTCATACCTTTTTTTAACAGAAATTCATAGCTTGCACTAACATAGGGGATGAAATGTCAACCTAAACTTGGACGTTGCTTATCTCTATAATTGAAACATGATTACATTACACTCTTGATCTCCTTATTATCCTTGTCAAATTTTGTGTCTTTGTCTAAAATGCTGTACATTTATTTTCTTTTACTCGGAACTTTTATGAGTTATCGCCTTAAGGAGAAGTCTAATGTAATGTAACTTGTTGAGATACCATAGATGATGGAAAGTAATAATTTCAACAATTTTATGCAAGGAGACTGATGTGCATTATTTATGCAAAGCTTGTCTAGGTATATAGCTTTATGAATGTTAGTGAAAATTTTCAAAGTGCAAAAACTAGATTTCCAATTGGTATTTCAATTATCTATCTGCAAGTGTTTAGATGATGTATTATTTCCCCAATATTCATAGGTTTAGACAATTTTAAAATTTTAATGCTTGTTATGCCTAATGCAACCCTAAATATTTTTCATTTGGGCTTGTTACCGACATTGACAGTTCTTGCAATGTGTGATGATATTATTATTATTTATCTTTTTTTGCAATGGTTAATGGTGAAAGTGAGATTTGTTCAGAAGACTTTGTGATCTCTATTAGCTGAAATAAATATGAGCAATGAGTGTCAATTAACTACTAAACTTTGTATTAGTCACAGTTGTTAAAAGGGTAACCCAGTGCCAGGAAGCTCCATCCAATGCAGGGTCCCGGGGAAGGGTTGGACCACATTGGGTCAATTGTATGCAACCTTACTTTGCATTTTGCAAGAGGCTGCTTTTGGTGACCCGAACCCGTGACCTCAAGGTTATATGGTGGCAACTTTACCTTGTATTAGTCACAGTTGTTGAGGAATATAAATCAGATCTCTGGTATTCAAACTCTCTGGTTATGCATACCTCAACAAATATATGTATATGCCATGGTAGATGATTGCATCCTCTCGTTCTGTAGATTGCAACAAATTGTATGTTGCGTTTGGCTCACCTGTGCAGGTGTCAGATGCTCATAACCAAGTCCATGCAATGAAAAAATATAAAATCAAGAGAGTAGGAATGTCTGCTCCATTTCCTCAAGGATTCAACACAAAATTATGCGACAAGATTGCGAATGACTCCAGCATGGGGAGTAAAGATATAGTAATATTTATGCTAGTTTTAAAAAAGGACAGTAAATGCTGAAAGTTGTGTTATATTGCACTAAATATTATAGTGGACTAATAATGAATAATGGTATGGCAGGAATCGATGAACCAAAATAAAAATTGTCAAAATATTGTATGAATTCTGTGTCCTTAGCTTGATACTTGCTCATGTCTTACCCATTATCAACAGGATACACTACCATTTCCACTCAAACTTATTAGTGAAAAAATCATTGAATTATGTAACTCTGGAAAAGGATCATTGCAGGACAAATATTGTGATAGAAAGTAGTAAGATTGGTTTAATACTATTAACTTTTTATATTATTGAAGCAACAGATGCACCAGCATTATTTTCCAAACCGATACATTTGATTCTCTCATCACAGCCTTATTGTTGTTATTTGTTCAGTTATGTGTAATGATTCTTATATCATGCCTTTTCTCAATGGTATTGGATTACTATCCGTTTCACCTTTGCACGGTACTTTCCAAATAGTGGTTTCTTATCTGAATTCTATTTTTCCTTCTTTGCTGTCAGGGTTTCAACTGGTATACGAGCCGATTACGCATGGATGAAGATGGAGATGTGGCAGATGAGTTCTTGTGTGAAGTCGTGGATGGCAACCCCCCCACCAAGAGCCAGTTAAGACCACCTAAATTACGGGTGAACTACAATACACGCCATATTTCTACGGCCATGAGAAGACAGGTCGTCATTGCAGATGGGAACATATACCAAGCTTTGGAGCAGCAAGGAAGATTGCAATGGGTGTGATTAGACAACAATGATGAATCTCTTCTCAAAGACTACCCAATGCTACAATGAATTGAACCCACGTACTCCAATGCCCATGTATTGAAAGTGTATCTCCTCAAGGTACTTAAACCAGTGAGTTCTCAACTTTGTAAAGCTGCAGCGAAAACGTAGCTCTCACATAACTTGTGATGTTCTTAGATTGCCCATTGTTCCCATATTTCTTATACATTGTCAAGACAATTGTTATACTGATTGTGGCCAATTTATCATTTTCACAATAATTCGGTTTCTACTAAGACCATGAACTTTTTTTGTCCAAAATTCTACTGGTGATGGTGAATAATTTTTTGCTGAGACTTTATTGCTCAATTTGTTTATAGGCCATGAATGAATCATGCAGGTTACATGTTCTTTCCATTATCTGGGTAGGTTTGTAGATAGATTTGTTATAATAGAGTGAGGTCAATAGATGTATATTTTTTTAAAAAATATATATATTTTTAAATTATTTGACGATCGATTATAAATTGATTTTATAATTTATTTTTAAATATAGATTGTGAAAGACATATGAGATGAATATATTTTTTTATTATTTTATTTTTTTTATTAAAAAAGAATTTTACAAACAATTAATGCATCATAAATGCCGCGAGAGAGTTCAATGTGCAAATTGTTCAAATCAAACTTTTTTTTAGTAGAATTGAATCATCAACATTGGAACCCGTGGCCTCTGTTTATGGGCATACCCATCTCCACGTTGTGAACATTAGATTTCAATTATATTGCATCTTCTGCATTTATAAATTCATTTATAATTTTAATTTGACTCGTACGTGAGTCAACTTTTGAAAGATTTTAAAATTAAACAAAGACTCAAATTTGATTTTAAATTTAGAAAGAAACATAATTTGAAGCGAAGGCTCGCCCATGGTTTACGTGTGAAACAACTAGATTTTCGGTCATTCAAGTCTCTGTTGTCTACTTGTCCTTGCTAGCGTCCGGAGTTATGATATAATAATTGAATATTTAAATATTTATGATTTAATTTTTAATTATAATATATTTATAAAAAAAATATTTAAATAAGATGTGTAATTAAAGAATATTAGATTTTTAAATCGTGAGCATTTCATAATTTATTTCAATAATCAATAATTTTTTTTATAAAATTAAGTTAGTCATCGAATTAGTTGAGTTTATATACAATTAAACTATTAATTTCTAAGCACATGATGGAGACGACGACAAAAGTAAATCTAAAAGCAGCATTAGTGCCCCGTTTGCTGTAGCTCCCTCGTTATCTTAACAATTTTCTTTATTCGTGCCTCCACGTGCGTAGACCACGACACGGCGCTCATCGCGGAACTGAAATCTCCATGCTCGGAAAGTAGTGGGCATCAATTCAATGGCTAGGATCTAACCGCATCAAGTTTTGATTCCACTGTTAGGCATAAATTGAAATATGTAACGAACACGTGGCTGCTCTGGCTCAGAACGCCAACTTTGACCACGTGAAATTAACGAAGCCCATCTCTACCGCCCATTGTTCTCTTGCCAAATCGATCACCGTCCAAATAAAAAAGGACCGCGGGAATTCAAAGTCCTGCCGCCCATGGCACGTTGTGTCCTTATCCGTATTTGCACTGCGGCACTCTGCGGAAGTCACGTGCGATGCGATGTATCGTGTAAGACACGAGTCTGGTCGCCGTTCGCGACGCTATTTAAGGCACGCTTGTGCTGTCTTCCTCCTCTGCTCCAAGTCCTCGCTTCGATGGCTACCAGTAGTAGAGCTTCTAAGGCTGGCGCTGCGTCCGCATCCGGCCTCGCCCTTGTCGTCGTCGTCCTCGTCCTCCTTGATGCTGCTTCCGTCAGCCACGCCCAGCTGCAGGTGGGATTCTACGTCGGTAAGTGCAAGGGCACGGACGTGGAGGCGGTCATCCGAGGCGTCGTCCAGGCCCGCTTCAAGCAGGATCCTTCTATTCTCCCTGCTCTCCTCCGTATGCAGTTCCACGACTGCTTCGTCAGAGTAAGAACCAGTTAGAACCGAACCAAGAAGAGAGAGTGTTCTTCCTTCTCGGCGTCGTTTTGACGAACATCGATGTGCGTGCGTGCGTGTGCAGGGCTGCGACGCCTCGATACTGTTGGACGGGCAGAGTAGCGAGAAGAACGCCGGCGCGAACGCTAGCGTGCGAGGATACGAGCTGATCGACGAGATCAAGGCGGCGCTGGAAAAGGCGTGCTCCGGCGTCGTCTCCTGCGCCGACATCATCGTCGCGGCCACGAGGGACGCCGTCGTCTTGGTAAATAATATACAAACGATATTAATTTAAAAAGTTTTTTTAAAATAAAAAACATTATGAAAATTATTTTCCGTACAAAACAATAATGAAAACGTGCGTAAAAAGGGCGGAGGAACACGATACGATGTGCAAACCGGGAGAAGGGACGGTTTACGGTCGAGCGTGGACGATGTCAATCTACCCGGACCAGGCATTTCGATTTCGAACGCGATCGGGTTTTTTAACGCCAAGAAAATCAGCACGGAAGACATGGTTTTATTGTTGGGTAATTACAACAATCGTTTAACTATTTTTTTTTCTTCTAAATTTTATTTATAAAAAAATATAAATTAATTTATTATTCATAATTAATGTGCAGGTGGGCACACAGTTGGGATCACCCACTGTTCCTTCATCTCGGATCGGCTCTGGAACTTCAACGGTTTGGGTGGACCGGACCCGAGCATGGACCCGGCTCTGGTTCGTAGCCTCCGGGTCACTTGCCCGCAGAACGGCGACGGCGACAACAACCCGGTGAACCTGGACCAGAACGCCACCAGCGCCAACGTGGTGGACAACAGCTTCTTCAAGCAGATCATGGCGAAGCGGGGCGTGCTCCAGATCGACCAGCGGCTGGCCGATGACGGGCAGACGAGGAGCACCGTCGCGGGGCTCGCCGCCGGGAAGCTGAACTTCGGGAAGCGCTTCGGCGGGGCGATGGTCAAGATGGGCGCCATCGAGGTGCTCACGGGCTCTCAGGGGGAGGTCAGGAAGTCGTGCCGGGCGGTCAACAAGCGATCGGTGGAGGCTGCGCTGGAGGAGATCGTCGATGGGCTGCTGGCGGCGCAGTGATGCGTCGGGGTTGCATCTTTAGGTTCTTGAAGGAGCAGTTCACTTGTAGTTGTAGTCTTGTTTCTTATGCTCTGCCTCAGTGATCTCTGAGCTTCAATAAATAAGAAAAAATTATGAACAGATCTCCAATCAAATCCATCTGCTTTATTCGATACGATCATTCGAACGAAAGATTTTTTTGGTAAATCAATACAAGCATTGATTAAAATATGATAAGAATCCAATTCTCTCATACTAACTATATTTCAAATGCAGAATAATCTTCGAGGGACCAAACTAATTACACTAATAAGGTAGAATATTAGTATTTATTTTTTCAGCTTTAAAGGTGGGTGGTATAATACTGTCGTCCACTATAGGCGGCCATCTCTATCATTTGCAGATGTTAACAGTTAATTAATGAAGATGGACTAGTAAAAGAAGAAAAAGTAATCGGACATGTTCTTAAAATTAATTAACAACGACCACTTTAATTTAATCATACAAGGATGATGCATAACAGTACGTATATATAGGAAATGTGGCTATTTAATGGAATATGCCAAATTATGTAAATGCAAAAGACACTACTTTAATTTATAACTTAGGCTCTTGGCCATGATCGTACTAATTGTGTCTAATTAGATAGCAATGACCTAATGTGTGCTATAATAAAAAGAGGTAAATTTAATTTAATGAGGTTAGATCATGTGTAAGAAGCTCAATTAGCTTTTTAATTTTTAATTGAACATGAGGGTGACACATTAGCCAAGTCGAATTTGAAGCGTATATATGCTAAGAACATTAGCTTTTCATGATTTTTTTAAAATATTATTTTCAACAGTTTCTTTTTACTATTTTAATATAATATTAAACCCTAGTTGCATTTGGATGTGTACTCTCAAATAAATTTAAGTCAGGTCTGGTTGAGTTTTAATATGTGTCTGAATATATAAGGACTTGGGATAATACATATGTACTTGATAATTAAGGAATATCAGAGATAATAAATATTGGCAGAAGATGCAAATGAGTGAGAAGGATGATATGGGAAAGACATTCAAGATATGAGAAACTACGAAAGAGTATTTTGGTAGAGTGAGAATGACACACAAGAGCGAGCTTAAAGGACTCGATGCATTTGAGGGATGAAAAGCCAGAAAAAAAAACTGTGCAAGGCGACCAAGATGAAGTCCGGACAACTACATGTTCGGCTACTAGGATTCATCCAGGCGATCGGAGAAGGTGAAGTCAATGAATGGTCAAGTCTAAGATTGATCATTTCCAAGCGATCGGAAGTCAACAGATGAGTCATCAAGGACCGTCGTCGAAACGGATCAGAATGACCACGTCAACAAGCCTTCAGGCAACCGAAAAGCCTTCGGTCGATTGGAAGGGGCTGAGTTATTCAGAGCCATTATTGAATTGTTGTCGAAGTGGATAAACGCCGAGAACACGTAAGCATCATCTAGGCGATCGGAGAGGTCTAGTCAATTGGAGATGCTATATCAACATAACGATTAAATCAAGATGAAAGCTATAAAAGGTATTTAAGCTCAAAGATCCAAAACAACACACTCGAAATCATTATTTATGTTCTCTATTGTTTTTACGATCTACTCTTATGCTAAATTATTGTAAGAGACTTTTTCGTCTCCGGATTATTATTGAAGAAAAAGAACATAGTATAATTTTCATAGCTCTTGGACTAATAATCTGAGGGTTATAACTAAATAATTATTCGTGTCTTTTTTTATGTTATGTTTATTTTCTTTTAACTAATGTATATCCTTGCTAAATCATTAGCAAGAGAAAATATTAATTTTAATTTGTAAATTACTATTTACCCATCCCTCTAGCTATCCAAATCACTATATATATATATAGAGGGATTAATTAACCTCTAAATATGGTTAATTTGTTATATTTTAAAACTATTTTCAGATTTAATTTTAATAATTTTTTTTATACCTTTCTAATAATTGAGCATATTTTGAAATAATTTTTAGAATTAACTTGGGATTAATTTTGAAAATCTTTCACCTACGCTTCCCTCACCAACTTGTAACTGTAATTTTCAAGGTGAAAGAAAGCATTTTGATATCGTCCATTTTCGATCGTTGGCGATGCGAATCCGGTAACCGAGTGCTGAGACATTTCCCATCATGGAATTCGCATTCGCAGATGCTAGAAGAGACGAACTGCCAAAATGGGAAGATGCTGCCAAAGCAGAACAGTATGGTCCACGATAAATATTCCCTAGTGGTGCTCATCCATGGCATCCATTGCAGCAGCACTCGTTGATGGAGTGGAACTGTAAACCAGTGCTGACGATGCTCGCAGTGGACATGGCCCTAGCAGTGATGAACATCATGATCAAGAAGGCAATACTGGAGGGCATGAACAGGCTCGTCTTCATCACTCTCAGGCATTTAGTAGCCACTCTCTTCATGGCTCCCATTGCCTTCTTCCACGAGAGGTGGTGCAATTTTAAGCTCATATATACTAACTTCATCAATTCATGAGCAGCAGCTGTTGAACCATATTGACTAACCGCAGGAAGACAAGACCGAAATTGACACTGGAAATCTTTGTCTATCTCTTCTTCAGTGCATTGTTTGGGTCAGTAATCAACAAACTTTTTCTTTGAATCAAGTTGAATGAAATATCAATAGATGTTGCTTAATTCTGCATGCAGGGCAGCGTTAACTCAGTACCTCTTTTACATTGGTTTGGATTACACCACTGCAACATTTTCTTGCGCCTTCCTCAATATTTCCCCTGTTTGCACCTTCCTACTTGCCTTAGCCTTGAGGTCTGTGAGCATATAATCTAGACATGATAAGTAGTGATCAGTTTTTTTTTCTTGCATTAGTGGTGATAAGATTTTCTATTTCCATGGGATAAATTAGTAGAATTAGTCTTTCCTATTTTTATGGGATAAATTAGTGGAATTAATTTTTTCCTATTTTCATGGGTTAGTAACGGAAAGTTGTGGTGTATTTAAAGAGTCCTAGAGATATGTTTTTTCATCAATCAATCAATTGTAAGAAAGTATCCCAGAAGTTATTTTCCTCTTCGCTCTATTCCTCTTGCATATTTGTGTGCGTGGGTGTCTTGGGTGTACAACCAACAGATTCTTAGCCAACAATTGGTATCAGAGCCAAGTTAATATAGAACACCCAAGAATCCACGATTCCACAAAAATGTCGGGTGTCCCACAAGCTGCTGCGAAGGAGAACGGCGGAGTGTCGTTTCCCTATCCGATGCTAAACCCTCACAATTATACTGTGTGGGCAATAAAGACAGAAGCGATTCTTGATGCCCAGGGAGTCTGGGAGGCGGTGGAGCCAGCAGAAGGAACCCAGGTGGATGCAAAGAAGGACAAAAAGGCGCGTGCATACATCTTGCAGTGTGTCCCCGAAGACATCCTTCTTCAGATCGCAAAAAAGAAGACGGCGAAGGAAGTCTGGGACAGCCTCAAGATGAGGTACCTTGGTAGTGATCGGGTGAAGAAGGCACGTGTACAGACGTTGAAGAGCGAGTTCGACGTCCTCCGGATGAAGGAGACCGAGACGATTGATGAGTTTGCTGGCAAACTCAGCGCCATGAGCAGCAAGTTCTCCACTCTTGGTGTCACGCTTGAAGATTCCTCTTTGGTAAAGAAGTTGCTCGATTCTGTCCCTGATAAATTCTTTCCTATTATTGCCGGTATTGAGCAGTTCTACGACCTTGAGACAATACCATTTGAGGAGACTATAGGACGACTGAAGGCGTACGAGGAACGAACACTACGATTACGCGGCAACATCAACGGCACTGAAGGTGAGCTCCTACTTACTCATGCCGCATGGCAAATGCGACAGAAGGGGAGCAACGAGGACATTTCGTCAGGAGGCAAGGGGCGTGAGTCTAGGAGCCCTGGTCGTGGCAAATGGCGTGGGCGAGGGCGCGGTCGTGGCCGTGGTACGCCGCGCCAAGACAGTGCAGGAGGCACTAGCGGCAACGGCAGAGGCACTCGTGACAAGAGTCATATAAAGTGTTTCAATTGTGAGAAAATGGGGCATTATGCGTCCGAATGCTACAACAAGCGTCGTGATGATGAGGCTCACCTCACTTGCGCCACCGATGAAGAGCCAACACTGATGATGACCGTGTCCCACGATGAGTCTCACACTAGGCGTGAGCGGCAGGATACCATTCTGCTAAGTGAAGAAAGGTTGCTACCGGAGATGTACCGTGACGTTAAGAAAGGAGAAGATAAAAATGTCTGGTACCTTGACAATGGTGCCAGCAACCACATGACTGGCCATCGCGAGAAGTTTCAAGAACTAGATGAAACCATCACCGGGAGGGTGAGGTTTGGCGATGGATCAACCATTGAGATCATGGGCAAAGGGATGGTTGTGTTCGAATGCAAGAACGGCGATCAGAAGACTCTCCACGAGGTATACTACATTCCGAAACTTTGTAGTAATATCATAAGTCTTGGTCAATTGACAGAAGCTGGGAATGAGGTGCACATGGAAAGAGATACCATGAAGGTGATTGATAGGAGCGGGAAGCTCTTGATGCTGGTAAAGCGAACACAAAATCGCTTGTACAAGATAACCTTGAAGACAATCAAGCAAGTCTGTCTCCTAGCAAGCCTAGAAGACCCAACCTGGTTATGGCATGCAAGGCTCGGACATGTCAATTTCCATGACTTGAAGCTGTTGGGTGAGAAGAAATTGGCGGTTGATGTGCCACTATTGCCCCAGCCGAACAAGCTTTGTGAGGTGTGTGTGATCGCCAAGCATGCAAGGTCGCCATTCCCGTGCCAAGCAAACTTTAGAGCGGAGAAGCCGTTGGAACTTCTCCATGCTGATATTTGCGGGCCAATCTCACCATGTACACTCGCCGGTAACAAGTATTTTCTTTTGATTGT
>JBBUKS010000017.1:1328674-1342912 GCA_038050645.1 Hedychium gardnerianum
CATGAGTTGAAGTGGAACCCTAATCTTTCTTTCTTTCTTTATTTGTGCTATACTTGATTACCTTTTCATTAAGAAACATACTGTTGAACAAAAGACTCATCTATGATTTTAAGGTATTTTAAAATTTAGGATTTGGAAAAATGCTTGCCAGCTTACCACTATATAATGTGCTACAGCGCAAGCTTAGTGACACGTACTGCGTAGGGACAATATGTTGACGTGGCTATGCGTACTATCGGTTTCCATGGAACAGGCAAGTACGCTAGATGCGACAACTAAAATAAGCTTTGGATTCTATCTCTATCTTTTCGTGATAAGACATCCTGGTCGGCTTGTGATTAAAGACTTCTTATAAATAATTAGAATAAATAAAAACAAAACAACTAAAATTTTGTTAGTGTTTAGCGGTGTTTAAAAAAATATATATTATGTATCTGATTAAAATTGTTAAAGTTAATAATTCTTTCTGATTGAAGTGGTTGAAGTTAATAATTTTAGGTTTTTTTATAGTCATGAACAGTAATTATAAATAGTACTTTTGAACCATGAGAATTATTTATTTTTGAAGTTGGGTTGATTTTGAGATATTTTGATATTGATCTCACTCTCGAGCTCGATTAAGAGGGAGGTGTTCAAGTAATGCGGGGCCAACCAACTGTCGTATGGACATATGGACATAGAGATAATAATGAGTCAAATCAAATTTTATATCTTTTATATTTATACCTATCAAATATTGAACATCTATTCTCATACTCATATCTATTAAAAAATCGGATATCTTCTAAATTAATAAATTTTTTTCTTTTTATTCAATTATTATCATTCAACACAAGCATATTAAATTAATCTCATATTAAAATATGTATATATATAATTTAAAAAATAAATTAAACATCTATATAGTCTACTCCTAATATCAACAAAAAATAATTAGTGAATTTTGAGAAAATATATATATATATAGCCTACTTCTAACCTCAACAAAAATAGTTAGTAGATTTTAAAAATATAATATATATATATATATATTATTTATATTATTTAATCAAATATTTGGGTCGGATATCAATAATCTCTCCATATCCTTCTCTATTTGGATCAAATATCGGATCGTCTACCAAATTCTGAGAAAATTATCATTCCTATATAAATAATTTCTTTCAATCATGTACGAGAATCAGACAGCATAATATATATATATATATAGGATTTTGATAGCCTACACACTTTATCCTGCACAACCATGTGCACCTGCTGAAGTGGCATAATCCTGATCACTGATCATATCACACATATTTTGATTAATGATGTACAGATGACCACCTCAGTAGGTGCTCATGATTGTACAGGATAAAATATGCAGACTAACCGAACTCTCTCTCTATATATTAAACATTATAATTTTTTTTTGATATTTTTTTTAAATCTTAAAATTTAAATTATAATATTTAAACTAAAAAAATTAAAAAATATATACTAAATGCTCATGGGTATGGGTGTACACTTTATATCATAAAATGTGCAGCAATAGAAATTTGATAGCCTCACCATGTATATATATATTTTTTATTTAAATATTATAATTTAAATTTTAAAATATATATAGTGTTCATAAATTAATAAAATCATATATATATATATATATATATATTCATCCGTAAGTATTTAATGTTTTTTATTCAGATTTATTCATTTAAGATTTTACAAAAAGAATTTAAAATTTAAATTATAATATTTAAAAAAAAAAAGATATACACAAAACAAACAATATAAAATGAACGACGTATCAAAACTCATGTAAGTACGCAACATAACTTTTTCCTCTTTATATAATATATATATATATTGAAAATGTTCCTTCTATGGTCTTTCATTTTATTTGTTTGTTTGAAAGAAAGCCGAGTCACTGACTATTGCCGGTTGCCTATCGATCTGTTCCCGGTGATTTTCCGTCTTCTTTCATTTAAAACGCTAGACGACGCTCTATCTCTTTCTCTCCACTGTCCTTGTCTTCTTCCTTGTAAGCGTCTCTTCCCCAGCTTCACTCGACGCCCTGTCGCCGGATCGGCAGCTTCGTGCGGCGTAACTGAGTTTTTAAACTTCCATATGCCCTTTAATTAGTAGGATTCGAGCTCATTCACTGGATTTTGTCGGCTATCTAAATACTACGGGGTTCCATATTGGTTTTCTCGTGAGCCGTCTCTGGATGCGCGCGTGCTGTTTTGTCTGTTTCGAAAATGTTGCGCCGATTGATACTTCGTCCTCAGTTTTCGCAGTGAATTTTTGTGTTCAGGTCGGAGACAGCCGCCTCGTAAACCCTAGTTTGGGTCGCAGTTCGTGATAATGAAGATGATTGTTAAATAAAGAAGAAATTTTAAAGCGCTTCCTTGGCCTTGATTCAGTGGTTTCTTCGAGCGATGGCTGGAGAGCAACCTTGAGATTTTGACTGGAAAATTGCAGTCTTGATTTGATTTTTCTCTGGGAATCACGGTGTCTGGCTAAAGTTAGATCCAAGGTGTTTCATTTGAGAAACAAATTGGATAACACATGTCAGGAGCTCCGAAGTTATTGTCCTCCGATTCAGCTGATTCTGAGGCCAGACCTGTCCTAATGCCTGGCGGAAACCAGGCCAAGTCTCCGGCCGCTGCTCAGAAGCCAGTTTCGAAACCTTTGAATAAAACAGAATGCTTAGAGGTTGCAGTTTCTGAGAAGAAGAAGAAGAAGGCTGCAAGTTCTGCTGCTGATCTCCCACGCATTCGATCTAGTTTAATCGCTCTCTCTGCGTTTAGGAGGCATGATTTGTTGTCGCAACCAAATCTGTCGATGAGTGCTTCTTGCTCCTCTGATGCTTCCACAGATTCGTTTTGTAGCCAAGCCTCCACCGGAAGGATTGGCAGAACAAGCTTGACAAGCAAGCGGAGACAGAGTAATCAAAAAACAATTAAGATTATGGCTAAGGCGGAGAAGGATGTTCCTCCAGTAGAATTATTTCAGGGAAAGAGGAAGTGTGCTTGGGTGACGCCTAGTACAGGTGAGCTGTTTTGCTTGCTTAGATATGTTTGATGTGCTAACACCTTGGTTTTCTGTTACTTATTTAATGAGATAAAAAAAAAATTCACTTTTCAGTTAATACTGAGTAGCATTACTCCTAGAATAAAAGTTATAGTATCAGTTTCTTCATTACTGTGAATATTTTCCCTTTTTGTTAGGAGGATTGAAAACTTTCTCGGCATGTCTGTCAAGCCAATTTGTTGTCAGAATCAGTTGATTTTATCTGGAATTTCAAAGAAACACCTTGTCGAATAACAGAGTTTTTTCATGGTTAAGTATTTCAGCACTGTACAACACTTTATGTTTGAAACTGAAGGCATTAGGATATGTGCTAAGATAAGGTAAGAAGGTTAACGGACACGAGAGCAATGGGTCGTCTTTGTTTGTCTTGGTTTTCTCCGAATTAATTATTGGTTCATGTAGTTCATCCTATTATTTATTCATTAAAAAAAAATTTGCCTGCCTGCATTGTAATTGGGAGATGGAAGAAACATTGTGCTGTCAATTTGTATCGGCAACTATATTTCTAAACTTTGGTGTTCAACATGTGTCACAAAATTATTAATATTAAGTTAAACACTCTTATGAGACAGTATAGCCTATAGAGTTTCCTTTGAAACTATTGTTGAAGATTGTTCAACAATTGGGAACCGTGGTACTGGTTAAGTTGTGGTAGAATAAATAGATGCATCAGAACAAATTGACTGTTTTGTGATTAAGGATCCATCATTATAATTTCCTTGTAGCAGTAGTTTAATTTAGAATTGTTTAAAATCCAAAGAATTATTTGATGAGGGGTTCTATAGGGAATACATTGGGTTGTGCTTCTTACTTAAATGTGATTTATCTACTTATCTCAACATCATTTTGATGCTGATTGGTTCACAAGGAACCTAATTCTTTATCTTGAATCTGAAATTTTTGTGAAGAACTTTGGAAGTGTGAGAACAGAATGGTTTCTGTTTGAAGAGAAGATTTTATCATCATACACTAAATTAGTGAAGATGGATCTGTCTTTTTTTGTCTTTTGAGACAAAAACTTATTGGTTACATTGCCATCAAGCCCTGCTTTGTTGATAAATCCTTATCATCCTTGTGAAGGTATCGTCACTGTCTCACTGATCTGGGACCTGCAAGGACGACCAATCTTACTAATAAAAAGAATCATGCTTTAGGCGTGTGCTTTAATAGTATATGAACCACACTTTAGGTGTTTGCTTTAATAGTATGTTAAGAATGTTTTTGTAGGTCACAACTAAAAATATTGGCTCAATCAGTAATTTATGTTAAGAAATATCAGCTTGAAGATTGTCCAGAGTAGTGAATAAATTAAAAAGAAAAACACCTAATCAGAGGAAAATCTTGTGGTTCGACAGTGCTTTTACATCAGTTTATCTTTATGTTGCCTTATGATGGACTTTGTTGGTTCAACTCAGTATCACAGTCCTTGTGAATGAAAGGTAAGTGGATGCTTTTATGAAAAAGACCAACTGCAGAACTGGTTCCAAATTGTATTGTGTTAACTAGCTGTTATTTATAATAGTTAATTACTTCCATTTTTGTTAAGTCAATTGGCATTTTGCCACTTTATTTCACTTTTTTATTGCCTTGTTACACTTTTTTACAAAATCTATTCGATTTATGGGATCCCCATGGTGTCCAAAATAATTAGTGAATTCTTGTCCTGCATTATCTCCACATTTATTCCTTTCATTTATTAAGGTTGTTTTTCATGTATGCTTTAATCCTTGCTTGCTGCCATAATCTTTACTATCTATTGCTTAGCTGCTACTGTTTGTCGATTATTTTGTAGAAGTGTATTTAACTTCTATGTGACACAAAGCTAAGTAGAGGCTCTTTTTTCTGCGTTATTACAGAATCGTGTTACACCACTTTCCATGATGAAGAATGGGGAGTTCCTATTCATGATGATAAGTATGTAACAATAACCTGTACTTTTCTCAATTTTCTATGATCTAAACTTTGAGAGTGCACAAATTGCATTGGGTTAACTGATAATATGTTTTTTTGTGTTGTCTGGAAATAATCCACAGGAAATTATTTGAACTTCTCGTACTATCAGGTACACTAGCTGAGCTTACATGGCCAGTTATCCTTAACAAAAGGCACATATTTAGGTACTGTTTTGAAAAATTGGAAGCGACATGATGATTATTTATTAGGTTAGCACTCATAGGGCCACTATTTTAGGGATGTTTTCTTCAAATTCGATCCGGTTGCAGTTTCCAAATTGAACGAGAAGAAAATGGTTGCACCTGGAAGCGTCGGTAGCTCCCTTTTGTCGGAGCCAAAGTTGCGAGCTATCATTGAGAATGCACGACAGATGCTCAAGGTAACTCTTAACTCTTCTTGCTTTCCCTTCCATGTTATCATTCTTTCTCATTTAAAGTTACCTTCCTTCTGTGAATACTTGAACAGATAATAGATGAGTTTGGATCATTCGATAGATACTGCTGGAGCTTTGTGAACTACAAACCTATCATCTGTGAATTCCGATATCCACGTCAGGTGCCTGTTAGGACTGCAAAAGCCGATGTCATAAGCAAAGACTTGGTTCGACGAGGCTTTCGCAGTGTCGGTCCAACAGTAATCTACTCCTTCATGCAGGCTGCTGGATTGACAAATGACCACCTCATCAGTTGCTTTCGTTTCAAGGAGTGCGTAGCGGCTGCATCCCTGAGTGCAGGGGACTCACTAGAAGTTAAGGTAACGAACAACCCGAAAGCCAATGAGAACCTTATAATGCCGGAAGGGGTTGAATTGGAACTGTCAAGGGGCACGGAGAAGGTAAGCCTTTCCTAGTTCTTTTCATTTTGATCAATTCTCATATTGCACATTGAGATCATCAATCCTTCTAGTTTAAAAATGTGACTCCAATGAGCAATGAGATCATTTTGCTTCTTTTTTTTTTCTTTTTTTTTAACGGTGGTTCTTCATGAGTCGTCTAGAAAGCAAATGGTTGCTATGTAAATACCGGGTAAAGAATTGGTTATGGATATAATTGATTTTGTTTAATAGAGTAAGTGTAAACACTTGATGGCATGCATCATTTCTTAACGATTTACTTTCCTTGACAGCTTTTGCAGATCTTAAATTAGCAATTTGTTTGTTCATTAAAGCCGTTGATGATGATAATTTTAACGAAATAATAATCCACACGCTCTCGAAATATCTTCGAATGCAAAATTTCTGCAACTCTTCAAGAATTTGACTACAATTTATATCGTAAATATAATGTCAAGATCGATCGTATCAAATCAAGTTTTTTAACTGTTAATTTGTTACAATCTATTCTAATAGTCAATTATATATATAAAAAAATGAAATCATCATCTTAGACCTTTTTAGAACGGCTAAAAATCCGAATGATTTTTCAAGAAAGGTGAACAAAATAATTCAAAATAATATTTATGCTCATAAAGAATCGAATTAATGTCTTTTGATGATAAGCTATATTTGAATACCAATTAAGTTACACCCGGATTTAACCAACTCAAATCATGCTGTGGATCGGTCCGACGAGCCATATTTTTGGTTTTCTTAGTTTGATTTTTTTAGGAAAATCAAACGCGAAAGGAATTTATTATCCAATAATGTCAAAATGTTAAGGGTAATTGATTTTTCTTTTAAATGTTAAATTCAGGAGAAAAATCAATTGTGTCGACGAGACAGTTCCTCTAAAAAACCAACTCTTGAGTTGACATTAGTTGCCTTGACTTGCAATGTAATTTGAATCAGATTGTCTTCGAATTACGATAACTGCGTCAATTTCATCGCACGTGGTCTTACGCACTTGTTCCGTACTTGACTCGACTGCACTTTTACCAACGTGATTCATGTACGCCACAAGAATAAGAACTCATGAAATTATTTAAAAAAAAAAAAACTTTTTTGAAAAATAAAAATAAAATTGGAAGTGCGTCTCATAATCTGCCCTTATAATCCTATAATAAAATAATAAAAAATAAATAAATCACATACATACCGAATGTCCTTCTAAATGGAAAGGATTTTTAATTTTTAATGAAATAAATCCTGTGAAAATTGATCCGAATCCAATGAAATACTTTTATCATTCGGTACCAATTTGCTACACTCAGGAACCTACTTCAAGTTCGTATGGAAAATCTTCTTTTTGACTCCCAATGTCACGTCAATTTAATAAATATGAACGATAATTCTCCGTCTAATTAATTCTTACACAACTGTTATTCGTGGTGACAAAAATAAAATCATCACTTCAATCAATTTTTCAAGATGATCTCTCGTTATTTAAAAGAAAAATAAATCATAGATAATTACTAATTTTTAAATAATTATCATTGTATTAAAGAGGATAATAACTTGACAAATATTACGCTGTCAAAATTAATTTTTAAACTAATAAAATTTTATATAATAATAAAAATTATACAACTGTCATTCATGTTTGGATATGAAATGCATTTGACTCCTTTCACGTATTTGTATTTTTTTTATTTAAATAAATGCATATCCTTATTCTACTCAACCACCCCCAAAAACTATGAATTGTGAAATGAATTCAATGTTCCCAACCGACACGTACTCTCAGATTTTATTTTTTTTATCTCTTATTTATTCAGTAGTCGATTATAAAGTTGATCATATAATTATCTCTCTTCATCTAATTTAGAGACAGATTATAAAAAATATTTAAGTTGAACATAATTATTTTTTATTAAAAAATAAATAAAATTCAATGCCCCCCTTGGTACGATGCGATTATAAGAAGTTAGGATAGAATCTTGTGTAAAGATGATTCAGATTTTTCATAGGGCATATCAAATATTTATAGTGTTTGAATTATTAGTGCAAGGAGCATCAAATAATCGAATCTGATTTTAATATTGACATGAGTTCAAAGTTAAGTTATGTTATGATCTAATAAGATTGAATAAGTATGTAAGTAGCTCAACCAAGGAAGATCTAGTAAATTAAGATGAATGTATACTAGGTAAGAAAAATCCTATAGGTCAGTTAGATTGGATATTATGCGAAAGACTTAGTAGATCGAGGACATCAGACGAGAAATCTAGATGGATCAGTAGACTGACGTCTAGCAAGTCGATGGATCAAGGAGGACCGAATATCAAAAAAAGTCCTAGGGATCGGAGGATTGAATATTGAGCAGGAAATCCAAACAGGTCTAGAAGATTGGAGAGGTTCCAAGTGATCGGAGGTCCAGGTGCCCCGGGTGGATCTAGGTGCCCTGATAGCTTGAAACCCAACCCCGCATCCGGATGGAGTCACATACCTTGGTTGGGCGGTGTATGTCAGCTTCTAGGCGCCCGAGAAGGGATAAACTCGACACATAAAAGGTTGGATTGAGGCTCACCATGGTCATACCATGTCAGCAGTCCAAGCGTCCGGAGATGGCTAAGTCACCAACGGGTTATGATCGGATAGGCCTTGCTGGAGGCTCCCTGAGTTAATCCAGGCGCCTAGAGTATCTTATAAAAGAATCATCGAACGGTAGCTTCAAGTAACGAATTCTATTCTTCTTCCAAGTGCTCTATGCTCCAGAATCGTCATCATGATGCCGAAGTACTACGCCAACAATTGCGCTACTTCTTTTATCTCATTGTCGGTATAATTTATGTTTACATTTTCACTATTATCTTTTCGTACTAAATTTTAAAAAAGAAATGATAAATGTGTTACTTTCCCTTGTCTTTTGTAAAATGATAAATTTTCGTCTCCGAATTGATATTCGGGAAAGGAGATTGTTAGTGAATTGTTCATCAAAAGCGATCAACGATCATAGGTCTTAGACTAGCAATCATCGGATTGTGAATCAAGTAAAAAAATTATGTCTTTATTATATTATGTTTTATTCTATTGCGTACTTTAATAAAAAATGAGAGTTAACGAAATGCGTTATTCTCTCTTCTAGTACTCTTTTTGATCTTCACTTGTGATGCTGTGTCACTCATAAGAACTCATGTACTTTTTGAATTATTTTTTTAGGATCGATGAAAAATATCGATCAAGTCAAATTAATTATTTGTGAAATTAATTGATTTAAAAAAATTAGATATTCATTATTAAAAAGAAATTAAAAAATAAAGTTGCCAAGTTTGAATAAATAAAAGGAATTTTGAAGAACTCGAGAAGATCTTGAACAGGTTCATTGAATTGGGACGCAATCGATACGCCAGATCCTCTGATTTTCGACCCACCGCCCGACGGTCAACGAAACTTGAAGGCCAACGCCGACATACTCCACTAGTTCTACAATTTGGAGGCCAACGCCGTCACACGCCATGTCAACGCCAGGATCTTACTTCATTCGCACGTGCTGAAATACGAATCCATTAGCCATTTATACCCCCGTCGTCATTTATTACCCAAAATAAACCCCTCTCCGAGTCGAAGGATCTTCCTTCACTTTGTCAACATTTGTCTGCACACGCCTCTGACTCCGCCACCCGCAATTTGACTTTTCTCTTTCCCTAAGAAGAAGCCAGCGTCGCCCAGCTTCCTCGATGCTGCTCTCCTCTCTTTAAATCAGTAAGCAAATGTCATTTCTTCATCCGCTAAGCTCTCTAGATTTGTCCACCAATGGAGGTCGAGTGGTCGAATCGTCCCTCCGTCGACCTCAACCTCTCAATCGGCTCCTCCCTCTGCTTCTTCCCCGGCGATCCTCGGGCAACACCCGATGACCAACAACAGCCGCCGATTGGAATTCTCAAGCTGGAGCTCGATCGCGCGAGCGAGGAGAACAAGAAGCTCAAGGAAATGGTGGCCCACATGGTCAACAAGTACAGCGCGCTGCGAAGCCAGGTGAATCAACTGGGGACGTCCAACGCCGCTAATTCCTCCGACGGTGGCTCTGTTTCTCCGGCGACGAATTTGAAGAGGAAGAGAGACTCCGGCGGGGAGAAAGCTTCGACCTTGGAGAGCACATCGAGCGGCGATGAGCTGAACTGGAACAACAAAGTGAGGGAAGAGACGATGAAGCCGAAGATTTCGAAGCTTCATGTGCGCACCGATCCGTCAGATACGAGCCTCGTGAGTGATCATCTCCGTTCTAACAATTCTAATTGTTTGAATAAGAGTTTTTTAGATGAATTCTTTTGTTGCTTCTTGATTAGGTGGTGAAAGATGGATATCAATGGCGGAAATATGGGCAGAAAGTGACCAGAGACAATCCATGTCCCAGAGCTTACTTCAGATGCTCTTTTGCGCCTTCTTGCCCTGTTAAAAAGAAGGTATATGCGGTTTGAATTTATCATAAACTTTTAACGAAGAAGAACAATAGAAGATCCAATTTTGCGAACTGATGATTTTTATGAATCGATTGCAGGTGCAGAGAAGCGCCGAAGACACATCGATGCTGGTCGCCACGTATGAAGGCGAGCACAACCACGGGCAGCAATCTCGCCAGCCTCCGGCTGCGGCGAACAAGATTCCGGCCGTCGAAGTAGGCCTGGTGAAGTCGACGAAGGTTGATGAGGGGTTGAAGTCGTCGCCGGAGCTGCGCCGGAGTCTGGTGGAGCAGATGGCGGCGTCGTTGATTAATGACCCGGCATTCAAGAGCACGCTCGCGGCAGCCATTTCCGGGAGGATGCTTCGTTGATCGATCGATTTTGGTCTGGTTCATGTGTAGTCGTTTCCTAGAATTTGTAGTTTATGCAGTGATCGTCTTCGTCCTTGCAAGGTTTGGAGATGATCATGATTCATGAGGGAGGTGATCTGGGATTGTAAATATACGATCTAGTATTCTTTTGCTAAATGATTGCGCCGGAGTCTGATGTACAATTATGAAACTTATACAGACATTTTATAATTTTTCAAGTTTGGTCATTTTGACTTTAGGAAAGTCTGATATACGGACAGTTGACAATTTAAAAGAATATTATAGCTCAAGCAGCTTCTCATAAAACCATGACAAAACCAAACCTGTCCTCGCGGAATGGATTGATAGTTAGTACATGAGGTGTTGTCATAATGAAATCTGAAGTTCAAATTCTGGCTAGTAATCATGTTTCTGCCTTCTCTCATGCATTGGTCACTGTTCGGACTAGTTAGACTAGTCTCCGTGATTTACCTCCTTCGTGTTGGTCCTACGACGAATTGACGAGGACGTTGAGGATGAGCGTTTCGCCTTTTGCCACGAGGACAAAACCGAACAAGTCAATGGAGCTAAATCTACATTGATGAGAATTAACGCAAATTGACTTTTATTTGCTTGAATTTGATTTGACTTTGAGAGGAAAAAAAAAATCTTAAACAGGCAAACCACACCCATGGGTCGGAAGGTTCCAGTTTAAGAAATCAATGTTTGTGTCGTGGATTTTTATTTCCATCTTGACTTTTGTTCAAAAACAGCAAATGAAGGAAGAATTCTTTTGAAGTTTGATACTTTCAATTGCAAAACCGAATCAGAAGATTGACCCAAGAAGTCAACAAAACATCACACTTCCTTCTTCTTGCCATGGAAATCTTCTTCCTCTGCTTTTACTACTCCCTACTCTGTTGGTAGAGCTTCGCAGCCACCATCACCATGAAGACTGCATTGCATCATCATCAAGATCAGATTTTGACATGTTTGAGGTGAAGTTCATAGTATCAGTGGAGATAATTTACATGTCCAAATGCGAGCGACAACGGAAGCTATGTTCCAAATGAGGATGAAGATGGCAGTCCCCACTGCTTTCTTGTGGCTGCATGACTCCCACCCATCTCTAGTCCTCTCTAACCAAAATCTTCCTAAAACATCCAAAAATCTAATATATAAATCACCCGAATGTCGGAAATAATCGAAGTTCTCTGTAGAATTCACTGACCAAACTTTGCCATGTGAGGTGAGTAGGAAGAGCATATTTTGGGGACAGTGAAGACTCCAAAAAAGACTGCAACAAGCAAACCATAAGTTTTTCTTCCTTGTGTTTTTCTCAAGGATCAAATTGTTGTTTTTTTTCTGAATCTTACGTAGTTTTGCAAGACTCCAAATCGTAATGCAATTTCCACATCTTGCCATCACAAACAAGAACACTGCAAGCTGTTGAAACAACAGGAGTCAAAATTATTTAGGGCATAATTAAGGAGTAAGCCATTACTGAACATTTTACCTTCAATGTTGTTGCAGGGTCTCCAGAAAATAGACCTCTTAAACTTAAGAGCAGTTCATTGACATAAGGGAGGAGCAACTTTAGAAGCCAAATTGCCTCTTCCTCTCCCATAATATAATTCTCATAGAGTTCCATGTTCTCTCCTCTGTATGACAATTTTTTTTAATAAAAAAAAGGTTTGGAAATAACTGAACTTAAAATGTAATTTCAGGTTGTTGAAGTTTTTACCTGCGTAAAATGGATTTGTAAAGGAACATGAAAGCAAGGTACAAGAGTCCCACATATGAACTTACTGAAATCAAACTGCAAAGGTGGATGAAATTTCTTTCAAGAAAATAATTTTTGTCATATGGTGGTGTTTCAGAATTTGATGTCTGACCTGAAGTTGAAGTCCTTGGCAAAGGAAGAGGAGACAAGAACAAATGTTCCAGAACCAAAAATGAAGGCGGTTTTCGGTACTTCTTTCCACATAACAAGATTTACTGAAACAACTCAAGAGATTGAGACAACGTTTGATAAAAAGAAAAGAAAAAAGATGCGCTCATAATATTGTGATAGTAATTACCAATGCTTTGTGTTCTGCTATGCCTAATTGAGGTTCTTCTTCCATATACTTCTTCGGTCGCTTCGACTGATTCAGCATTCAGAAAGTGGAATTTAATTTCAGGAAAACAACTCAAAATATGATCTCAGAATGAGTGAGAGGCGACAACTTACAGTGAGTTTTTATTGCTGGGTCAGAGTTTACGATCGTTTCTTCATCTTGTGACAACTTGGAGATTTCATGATCTCGATATTTAATTTCCTTCTCTCCCTCTTCTTCTTCTTCTTCTTCCTCCTCCTCCGTTACCATGACTTTCTCTTCAGGAATATCCATCTTTTTATCAACAAAGTTCTCCTCCACCACCACCACTTCTCCTTCCTTGCCATCCCTTATCATCAGAATATTCTTCCTTGAACTTGCTCTGGAATTCGACAAGTCTGTAAAGGCCTTTTTGACTTTCGCTCGACTACTTTGTGCCGGAGAATCCGATGGCGGGGAACTCCTTGTTCCCAAGGTGACACTGTCACTCTGGTTTCTCCTTGATCTCCGATGAGCTCGCCTTCCTTCTTCGCCGGCATTGCTATCAGTTTCCTTGCCATTTGCATCATCTATCCTCATCTTTGTTTTCGTAGCTGAGGCAGCCGCCGCCACAGTTCTTTTCAAGACTCTCCTTTTAGTGTTCCCCTGCATCCCTAGCTACTATCTTCACTTCCAATGGAAGCAAGAAGAAATGAGTAGTTTTCACTTCCCTTTATCTACTCTTCCGCTGTGCATGCCTTCTAAGATCTAATTGATGAGTCTGAGGCGCCTTTCTAGTTCCTCAAGAATCAAGCATCAAATCTCAGCTTCGATCAAGTAATAAATAAATTTTCTATAATTCATTGATTGACTTAAGAATATTAAATTAATGGATTGATAAATTACTCGTTTATCAATCGTTATGAGTATTTTTTAATTTATCTCGATTAGTGATAAAAAACCGAATTAGTTACTCTCAAATTAGTCGGTATAAATTAGATACCAAATACCAATTAAAAGTAAGTATCATTACTTTTTTTATATAATCCAAATATTCAACTTTTGTGATCAAATTAATGCTAAAAGTTAAAAGCTCATTGTCCATCAACGTAAATAAAAAAGTGTAGACGGATCTTGATAGACGGTTCTAACATCATCCGTTTTTCAAACTCAAATATAATGTATGTTAGATGAAATTTAAATTTTCGTTATTTAAAAAGTTTATTGTATTCATTGACAATAAAAGATGAAATCATTATATCAATGGTTCCTTCATGATGATCTTTTATTATCTAGAAAGAAGATAAATCAAGAAAGACTTTATCTAATAATAATAATATATATAAAAAAGAGTTGAAATAAATAACAAAGTATTTCACATCTATTAAAATCGACCTAGATTTACCCCATATTAATATGTTAGTATGATTAATTTTAAAGATGATTGTCCTAACGAGAGAGAAAAGTTAAACTTGAGAGCTATGATTGAAGCCATGCACCTATTGA
>JBBUKS010000017.1:1360155-1377259 GCA_038050645.1 Hedychium gardnerianum
CTCACCAAGACTTCCTTTGCTTGGCTTCACTCACCAAGTCTTCCTTTGCTTGGCTTCACTCACCAAGTCTTCCTTTGGTCCAATTCTGCATACTTAGTGGAATCGTTAGATCACACACAGGTCTAACTTTAACCTATTGTCATACATCAAAACTTAGGGTTAGACTTTAGTGCAAACTGCACCAACAATAGGTGCGGTAAATTTATATTGAATTAATTTATTAGTCTTTGTGAGTTGTATGGGATGTCGTTCTTTGACAGTTCCTAGATTACCTTAATAAAACGAAGTTCTTAAATGAAAGAATAAGATAATACTTAATATGGAGAGGAACATGTTAAAATCTAAAGACATGTCTAAGAGATTTTGGGCCGAAGTTATGACATGTGATGTACATCTTTCAATCAAACTTCAACAAAGAATTTGAAGAATGTAACACCTTGAGAGGCATAGAATGAATGGAAATCAACTATGTCACATGCATTTGAATCTATTGCATTTGCATATCTAATAAGAAATATCTTGTCACGCCCCAGAAGTACACATGCCCGTAGATACGGACGATACTCCCTAGTGACAATTGCGAATACAATATGGTATGAGTCCACAAAACTCATATCTTAACACAATCATGTAAAATAGATAATAATAACCAAACATAATAAGAAAATGTAAGGTCTACTCGACCTTGAAATCCGAAAACATAAATGCGAGCCGGCTCGGCTTAATACTCTAAGTACATAACCAAAATAAGCCAAAAAGTTCAAGTCCAAGTAATTTTATTATAACACAAAACCTAAAAACAAATGCGGAAGAAAAACAAACCAAACCGAGAAGAAGATATCCGTAACTCGATGCAAATGGGACGGCACGGGCAGAAACCTCCAAGCGACCCAACCAACGTATACCTGCTAACATAGGAATAATAATAGAAAGCAGGTGTGGTGAGTATAAAAGGCATACTCAGCGGATATAAGAAGATAGTGCTTGAACAATAAGTGTACAGGAATTCAAAAATATATAATCTCACAAGGAAATTATACTCGCCCACCAGTAATACATATATATGCATCTACTATATCATCACCCTACTCAACTACACACAGTATCATGAGTAGTCAACGATAATGAATAACAAGGGTACAACAACTCATATGCAAGTATCAGTGCAAGTATCAAAATACAATCAATATATGTGGGAGTCACGCTCCACCATAATAAATCAACATATGTGAGAGCAACGCTCCACCACAAGATATATAAATGACCAAGACACCTAGCTCGTCATCTATGAACTGCGTGAGAATCGCTTTACCACGTATAGCCACATGACAATCTGAAATGTCAAGGTCCATGTCTGCATGAGAAACGCTCTGTCACGACTAGTCTCGTGAGCAGACAGGAAGTAGCTATCTAACTACGAGTTGCATGATAAACGCTCTACCACAATTGGTCTCGTAGGCAACCCAAGGTATACAATCTCTATCTAGGAGAGAAAATCTCATCTCATTCACATATCAGATGCATACAATCAAGTAATAAGCAAGCAATAACATGACTACGATGCACTCACACTCGAAGGGAGAAGTAATCACTAGCATGCATGCAAGATCATGATACTACGACTCACTCAACCAACCTAATGGGAGACATAATCGATAGCATGTATGCATCCCCGTAATGAGAAACAAGAGCTCAAGAGAATTTTACTCCACCAACAATTCCACATTTACCCACTTTATCAATCACACTAGGATTATCTTCGAGAGAAAAGACTCCAAAATATCTAAGTCTTAATGTTATCTATAATGAGATTCATGGTATTGGTGAAACAAGTTTGTTTTGTTTAGTTGCATATGTTGAACCTTTGAGCTTTAAACAATCATAAGAAGATGAGAAATGAAGATGAGCCATGAATGAAGAATTTAAACTATTGTGAATAGTGATACTTGGGGGTCAGTGTCTCTTCTAAAAAATCGTAAGACTATTGGAGTCAAATGAGTATAAAAGACAAAGAGGAATATCAATAGAGAAGTAGAAAGATATAAAACACAACTTGTTGCCAAAGGCACAAGCAGAAATAAGATATTGATTATGATGAGGATTTTGCTCCATTAACTTGATTAGAGACAATTGGATTGCTAATATCTCTTGCTATCTAAAATCATTGGAAGATTTCTCAGTTAGATGTTAAATTCACCTTTTTTAAGGTTTATCTTTTTGAGAATGTTTACATTAAGTAACCTATTGAATGTGGTTAAGGAGCATGAAGATAAAGTGTTTAGGTTAAAAAAGGCACTTTACAGGCTTAAACAAGCATCAAGAGCTTAAAACAACCAACTTGACATGTATTTACCATAAAATAATTTTGTCAGATGCATGCACGAGTATGCACTTTATATGAAAGAAAAAAAATAAATTTTTATTATATTTAAGAGGTATCCTAAGACAATCGTCTTATAATATGCATTATTTATTGGATAAATAAATGATTTACTACTTGAGTACACACTTTATGTGTGTGATTGGATCTTAAACTCATTTACTGAATGTCCACAATACAATTCATAGCATGAGAAAATTTATGATTAGATCGCAACTAGTGAGCATCTCTACATGGGTAATTATGAATATATTGAAACCTTCTCTAGTTGATGAATTGATGAGTTTGACATTAGAAAATATTTGAAGAATTCAAGATGACTATGAATTGTGAATTTGAGATAAGTGACAAGAGACTCATGACTTATTTATTGGGAATCCAAATAAAGAAAATAAAGGATGGAGATTCTCAAGAAATTCAAAATACTCAACTGTAAATTAGTTAACATCCCTATGTAATTTAGAGCGCACATATTCAAAGCGAAAAAAGGAGAAGCAAAGATTAATCCAACTGCGTTCAGAAGTTTTATTGAGAGTTTAAAATACTTGACTTATACAAGACCCAAAATTATATTTGCGATTAGAGTTATGAGTCGATTTATGGAGAATTCAACTGAGTCTCATGGTGACAAAAGGCGAAACGCTTGCCCCAGCGCCCCCGCCAGCTCGTCTCAGAACCAACACGGAGGAAGTAAATCACGAAGGCTAGTCTAGCTAGCCCGAACAGTGACCAGTGTATGAGAGAGGGTAGGAACCTGACTACTAGCCAAGATTTGACCCTCAGACAATTCAACTGAGTCTCAGTCTCATATATTAGCCGCTAAGATGATACTTCACTATATTAAAACTATTGATTATGTCCTTTTTATTCATCCTCTAGTAATTACAAATTGACATACTATTATGATAATAATTTTTCAAGAGATCTTAATGAAAGAAAAAACACAATTAGTAATTACAATTTCATAAAGTTCAAAAAAATAAGTTATTGTCATACTTTCTAATTGTGTGGCTAAGTATGTTGCAGTTACATTTTGTACTTGTCATACTATATAGTTGATAAGATTAATAAGGAACTCCATTTGGAGCAAGAAGTCGATGCTACACAGATTGATAATAACTGATCAACTAAAAATTTGATAAAGAATCAAGTGTTTTATGAACGTTGCAAGCACGTTGACATACAACATTATTTTATTTGAGAATGCGCGCATTACAAAGAAAAAAGTTGAATCGCAGTATGTCAAGACTATGGATCAACTATTTTGTTCTTAGAGAATGAGTATAACTTGTATCCCATTTGTATAGTTTTAGAGTAAAAGAAGCACCATTCATATATGTTCCATTCCACATGCAGCAAGCTGGATCTCTTAGTACAACTTAATTAGGAAATAACATTGCTATATCTGAACGTAACCCAAGTATAACACTACTAATACAGAAGTAAATTAGGCAAAGAAGATCTTGACTTATATGTTGTAATCTTATCACCTCTTCTCCCAGACGCAGTAATCATTGCCCGAGGTCGAGACATGGAAATTGCCTGGCACGAGTCCCCCGAGATCAAATCTCGGCCCCAGCTTCACCATGATCTTCTCATCGATGACAGCCATGTACAGATCCGCATCCGCCACCAGGATCCGCAGTGAGCTCCCCTTGCGAATTCCATTTCGAGTCCTGATGGCCGCCAATGCCGTGATCTGCTCCTTCAGTCCCAAATCGAAGAAGTGATCGTAGAACTGCATGCACCCAAATTAATATTATATATAATTAGTTAATTAAGGTGAGATTAAATGTGTTATTCAGGTTGAGTGCTTAATTACGATGGTGGGGATTCCGGGATGCGTTAGAATGTAGGCGTAGCCTTGCATGACCTTGTCGGAAGGGAAAGGCCACAGCCTCTGAGTCGACCCTGTATCGTGGTTGTCGACGAAGGTGACCGCCTTGTCCGGCCACCACCCGATCATGCCCGAGGCCTTCCCCTGCGGGTCCCGCAGCCTCCACAGCTCCCCCTGCACCGCCGCCTGCAGCACGCCCTTGGTGGTGAAGTCGAAGGCGGTGGCGGGGCCCGCGGCGCCGACGTCGTGCACCCAGTTGACCATCTCCTGGCGGCTGCTGTCCTGGTCGTACGACGGCCTCCCGTCGTTGCCGTAGGTGAGGGAGCTCCACAGCTCCGCCACCACGAAGTCGGGCTTGGTCTGGGAGATGTAGATTCCGGCGATGGCGGGGGAGTAGCCCCGGGCGAAGTCGAGGCGCCACCCGCCGTCAAAGCCGACGTCGGTCTTGAGCCAGTTGAGCCAGTCGCAGAGCTCGCGTTGAACGAGGGGGTTGAGGTGGTCGATGTCGGGGGCGGAGGCGTAGGCGGCGCCGGTGTCGCGGTTGCCAGTGCCGTCGGAGTACTGGGTGTCGTCGCTGCAGATCATGTGGGGGCCCCAGTCGAGGCGGCTGTCGTTGGTGCCGCCTTCGAAGATGCAGTAGATGCCGCGAGAGTCCTTGCTGTCGGCGCAGCGGTGGTTGATCACGATATCAGCCACGGATTTGATCCCTTTCTCGCGCAGCGCCGCCGTCAGCGACTTCAGCTGCTCCTCCGACCCGTACTTTGATGCATCCAGATCGTACAACCGCCCCGGCATGTAACCTGCAATTCATTTAATTTTCATTCAAATATTATAACAAAGCTCAAATTAGTTTTTTCTTTTTTATATTTTTGGGGAACAAAAGTTATCCACAATTTTTGTATTTATCTGCCCACAAAGTGACAAAATAAACTCTTTATTTTACTTACGAAAGGATATACCCAAGCCTCTTATAACAGCCGCCCACGCTGTTCCTGGTCATCGCATATAATAAATCCTTTTGGTTTAAAGGAGCTAGCTAGCTAGCGAAGAATCAAAGATTTTGAATAATTAGGAACAAATGATAATTAAAAGATGTTTAAATAGTTTTGTATGAAGTTTAATAACTAAAATATGCTATATATACAGAGAATTCTGTTAGTTTGTACATCTTATCCTGTATAATCATGGACACCTGTTGAGGTGGTCACCTGTACATCATTAATCAAAATATGTATGATATGATCAATTATCAGGATTATGCCACTTCAGCATGTGCACATGATTATATAAAATAAGATATGTAAGCTATCAAAATCTTTTATATATATATATATATATCAAAACCATAAACTGTAGCTTAAAATTGATAAGGAGTTAATTTATGAACAATATGCTATATATCATACATGCATTCGTGTGTAATATATATATATGGTTGTGAATTAACCTTGTTCTGAGACGGAGTGGGACGGTGGTGGGAGCCAGACATGGGTGACTCCAGCTTTGACTAGATCATTCACTTGACACTTCAAGTAGTTGTACAAACCCCCTTCCTTCCTCCATGATTCCCAGTTAAAACCCTGCCATGCATGCACTTAACTTAGTTCTCAAAGTCGTACTGTAACTAGCAAAAAGTCGAGAGAGATTGTACTATATGCATCCATCGTGCATGCATACGTATCATGATCAGCACCTGAAAGAGGATTTGACACTGAGCGTTGGAGAGAGTACTCGAGAGCGAGATCAGCCCGACGAAGAAGACGACGAAGCCAATCGGCAATGACTTCATTGTTAATATATAAATATACAACTGATCGAGAAGAGGAGAGGAGGCGATCAAGTGAATGGGTTTGGATGAAGGGAAGCAGTAGGAGAACGCACGTATATATAGAGCGGGAAGGGAGAGCGGTCAAAGTGGGCCCGCGCACACACGTCACTGGTGGGTCCCGGACGGTGAAGCCAGTGCCAATGGTAATAGGAGGCGAGGATAAGGCGGTTGCCAACGGAACGGCCCGAGGGATGAACTTTAATGCCCGGCGCGCGCTGCAGCGCATCGGTTACGGTCATGGATATTTGCGTCCTCATCCTCCGCCTCCATCAATACTTCGGTTTCCGGTAGACGAGGGATGGAGATTAAAATGCGTGCCGCCATTACTACGTGCTCTGCGCTGCCGAAAGCTAAACTGGAGCCATATAGTTATTGCTCCTTTTTGCAGTTCTTTCCTTCTTTTTTTCTTGTTAGTTTTGTTCACTTTGTAGTATTTGAAAAGTCGTTTCGTGGGTTTGACCCTAATTATTATGACAAAAGACGAAACGGTCGTTCTCAACGCCTTCGTCCCCGTCAATTCATGGGTTTGACCCTAATTATATTCTTTAGTATAATAGTTGGAGAATAACGATTATTTTGCGGACGTATGGAAAAAAAATTTAGAAAGAAAAAACAAATATCAAAAAAATAAAATATTATTCAATAATAGAGGATGATCCCTCGAATAACTAAACAGATACTTAAATAGATAAATCATAACTCATAAATATCAAAAATATTAAAAATATTTTAAATATCATAAAAACAAAAATTACTATAAATAATAATAAAAAATATTAGAAGCCTTCGAAAAGACACTAAACGATATTTTTCGGATCCTAAAGTTGGCCGGTTACGGATTCCACCCGATAATAAATTTAGATCTCTGAATGATCTTCGATTCAAGCACGTTCTGATACTCGAGTCAAAAGTCATGACCTGTTGAAGTTCGTTCAGAAGGTATTCTTGGGTTGATCGCATCAGTAGACAACTCCTAATTCATATATACAAACTTCACGCAAACACCTAATTCTATTGAAATGTGCATGAGCTCATTGTTCTTCAAGATTATCATCTTATCATTCTTCAAGATCGTGCATAAAATTTCTTATACTTCAGAAATTAGAAGGATGATCTTCAATCCTCACTTCATAAGATCAATAGTTTAATTCCTCCATGAACCTAACTGTAACAAGCAAATCAAACTATCTGATCCTTAGTTTTCATTTTCCAAAATAGGCTCAAATTCTTCTAGTTAGTAAATTTAAAGCTCTTTGAATTTTTTAATTAAGATTATACATTGATCATGCATCATATAATTAAGAGTGTCTAAACATTTATGACTTATTAATAACCTTATTTACTTTTTAATTATTTTTTCGCATTTAAATTCACAAAAATAAATAATATGATAACACTTTTTAAAATTTTAATATATATTCTTTAAAAATTATAAATTGAAAAGTTAGAATTTTTAAAAATGTGTTAAAGTCTACAATGAGATAAGGTCACGCCCTATGTGATATGCATCTCATCAATAAAAAAGCAGAAAAAAAAAGGGGAAAAAAAGAGAGGATAATTGTGAGTTTGAATACGTACTTTTGACTTTCTACTTTTCACTGCCATAAATTTGACAAAAACCTGTATGCATGCATTTATTTAATTTTCTTATATATATATATATATATATAAGAAAAAATATATATAAAAGATCCTAGTTAGAGTTTGAAACATTCTAACAAGTATATATATATATAAAGCTAGATCGAACTTATCCACACCAAAAAATATAAATAATTTTTTTTTAAAAAAAAAAGATCATGCAACTTTTGTCTTAGCCAAAGCAGTGGAGCATCGACCCAATGAACAGCCTGATCCATATACATCCAGGACATGACAGATGAGCTTAATCGATAGTCAATAAATGTGAGGTCAGCGTGGTGAAATGGATGAGGACGGAGCTAGGAGATTGAGAGCGAGTTGGCTTCTCTACGTGGATCCCGCTGCATGCATGGCAGTGGATAACTCCGGCGACGCCGAGATGGAGATGGAGATGGAGATGGAGGTGGATGAGGATGACTGAGATTATCGGATTTGCTTCCATTGAATGCGGAGAAATCCACACTCGGCGGGCGGCGACGGCGGGAGGCGCCGAGTGGGACGCGACCAGATTAAAGCAGCTGCCGGGGCGGCCCGGCGTACACTAATTACCATAAAGTCTTCAATTCAATGGTCAGGGTTCGTTGTGCAGCATCATGGAGATTGACCTCATCAACTTGCAACGTCAAAAGAAAATAAAAAAAATAATCATATGATAATGTGGTAAAACCTATAAAATAAGGTTAAAAGATATAATTATATAAAATGGACCTAACATAAGACAAATCTACATTCCATGAAAACAAATTGAGACCCTTCTTGATTTGAGATCTTGATGACAATTTCTTATAAATTTGATGGAGGATTTGATATTTGATCTAAATGGATCGATCTAAATAGATGACGATATGAAAGAATTTTTTTATATCCAATTAAATAATTAAATATGAGTATTTGGATATGAAGACGAGTCTAGAATCCTATAAAATCTTATCCATATCTAATCCGAATATTTAATTATATATATATATATTAAAGAAAATTTCTTTCTACAAAATCCACTAACTAATTTTTTGTTGTTGGTGTTTAATTTGATTTTATTGAATATGATTAAATTCGGAGTAGATTATAAATATTTAATCTTTCTTTAATTATATTTTTTTGGATATGATGTTAATTATAATATGCATTGTTGAATGATGATAATTGGATGGAATGAAAAAAAATTATTAGTATAGAGGAAATTTAATATTGGATCTTATGATGAGTATGAGTATAAGAATGTATATTTGATTCCTGATAGGAATGAGGATAAGGATGAAATTTGAAAATTCGATGAAAATGAATATAATAAATGAAGATAAAGACAAAGATTATGAAATCTGACCCATTACCATCCCAATAGGCCTTTGAATATTTTATTTCCTCATAAAAGAATTAAAGTTAACAATCAGGAGCATACATTAACCCCTTTTTTGGACATGTTTAATGTACTGGAGAGAAGAGTATAATGTCATTAATACCCACAAACCTTATAATTTTCGTTATGGAAATGTTTAGTAAAATAAGGAAAAGGAAATAAAGGAAAAGCTTTTTCTATGAAACAATGGTTTAATTTTTACCTTGAGATATAAAAAAATACTCTAATGAAGTTATTTACTTAAACAGATTGATTGAGAGTTTGTGAGAAAAAAGTGCTATATAATATGTAAGATCTAATCAAATTTTTTACTGAAAATTAGCGAGAAATTAAATGAGCAAAAACAAAAAGAAGAAGATAAATACTAGTGGTCATAGCTTAAATTAGAAAAATTAACCTAGTCAAATCGTTTTAAAACAACTTACTAGGTGTTTTTAGACAAAAAGGTAATGAAGCATTACAAATTCAATTTCTTTTATGTTTCTATCACCCATGCTTAATTACCTCTATCATTAGGGTCATAATTAATCCTTTTTACAATGACAATAACAAGCACCACATAAACAAAAACAATGATTATTTTCTTTTATATAAAAACAGAAAGTAGAGAGAGAGATCTTCTATTTTGACAATGATATTATCTTTATTGCCAATCCCCTATTTCAAACAACCAACATATATTATTGAAGTGGTCAACAACATTGTCTAGAACGATACTAAATCTCATGACTCATGCATTGTTGGACATATTAATCTTCATTGTTTGTAGAGATTTGACACAAATTTAATTGGTGGTTTACATGAACAAAAAAGATGTCGAATTTGACCCATTGTCGGACACAATATTGACCTTCAATGTATTAGGAGATATATGACTTGAATTGGTCTTGCTTCCTTAAGGCAACAAAAAAACCTCCACAACACTACCATGGAGTACTCTCATGTATAACACTACTCTTCTTGTAAACCACCAGATTCTTCAAGCACAAGATGATATCTTAATATCGGTGCAATTTATCAGATCACACTAGAATATGACATCCTTGCAAAAGTAATATAATGTAATTAAGTAGTTGATCACTTAGGTTTGTGAATTGTTAGAGCATCCACATCAGTTTATGTAAAATTAATTATTACCATAAATTTTATATTTTTATCAAAAAATCACTTATATCAAATTCTCTATCAATTCTCTAAATTTTACATACTCTATAGTGCTTCTCTATTAATAGAGAATGAAACTCTCTACCCTAAAAATAAAATAATATTTCTTATGCATACACTACCATCTCTCTCCTTTTTAAACTCTCTATTAGTATAAATATAATAATTAAAAAATTAGAAGAGAGAAGAAAATAATAAAAAAAAAAAAGATAGAGTAGGATGAAAAGTAATTTTTAAAAATAAAGATAGAGAAATTGATAGGATGAAAAGTAATTTATTTAGAATAGCTGATATGGTATGTAGTGAAATTTTTTTATCTAAATTTAATAAAATAGATAGTTTATCCCAAATTTTAAAAATATTATAGAAAATCTGATGTGGATGCTTTTATATTTGAAAACATATATTTTCAATTATCTAATTAATAAAACCAAGCAAGGTGAATGCACAAACAAATCGGCTTAACATATTTAACTTGGTTATCCTTCTATTCTTATTGGTCATACAATCATTAGTCGACATAGTCTACCCACTTCATTTATCTCTTCATCTAATTCATATAGATCATGCATTGAATCCAAGAATCTTAAATAATTTTTTCTCTTCTGGTAGCATTTAAAACTTTTTACTTAAAATAATTCATTTTGATATTTAGAATATGATATTTATCTTATCTAATTAGAATTTTTAATATTGTTCTACTTTGATTGAATACTTTAGTAAATTCCTTTTGTTAGGATCCATGCGAGTTAGAAGGGGGTGAATAACTTTGATCCCTTCTCGTCGTTGCTTTATACTCGTTGTTGAATGCACGGCGAAAACTTTGCTTCAACCTCGACTCCACATGCACAACACCCTTGGTTTACTTGATATCTGCCTCCTTGAGGCAACTAATTCAAGGGTTCACTCTAGTAATCACATCCACTATGAACTCTCTTCTCAAAAACTTTCCGGAGGCGAGGAAGCCTCATATAAACTCGTTCTTACAAGAACACAACAAGAAACAATAAATTAAAGACAAATATAATCGAAAATGACTTTATAATCAAAATTGTGTTTGCTTGATTCTTGTTACTTGGAAATGTCTCTTGTTGACTTGGAAATGTACTAGCACTTCACTTCACTTCAGAATCTTCAAGAATCAACGCATTGAAATCTTCACGAAAAACCCTTTTCTAGGACTTCTTTTGGGCTGAAAAATATCTCACAATCAATTGCCCTTACCCCTAATCGATTGTCACGTCAAATCGGACCATTTAAACTTATAGAACGACTCTTTTCTGCCCGACCAATCGATTAGTGAGCATCACCAATCGATTGACAGCTTACAATCAATTGCTTCAATCGATTCTGAAGCATTCTATTCTCGCAAGAAAACATCGTCAATCGATTGGCAATGCAGAATCGATTTGGTAGACTTCTGTTCTCTCAAGAAGCTTAGGTTAATCGATTGACTCAATCGAACAATCGATTGCACCTAATCGATTGCTCAACCTTAAACCCTGAATTTCAGATTTAAGGTTTAACTATTGATTGATGAATCTACCAATCGATTGCTAACTAATTTCAGCCTTTTCAAGTCTGAATTTGGGTCTTGCCTGATATCCGGTTGACCTCAACCTACTAAGACTTCATTTGCCCAACATCCAATCATCTATGACCTATTGGAACTTTCCATTGTCCAATATCCGATCATCCTTGACCTATTGAGACTTTTTTTGTTGCCTAACATCCGATTAACCTTGACCTACCAGAGCTTGTTCACTAAGTGTCCAATTATCCGTGACCCACTTGGACTTAACTTAGTTCTCAACTAAATTTGTTTAGTTCCTAACTAGATCTTCCACTGTCTAGCTTTGCTAGGACTTTCATTGTCTAGTTCTCAACTAGGTCTTTTACCGCCTAACCTTGTTAGGACTTCTATTGTCACCAAATGTCTGATCACCCTTTGACCCACTTTGCTTGGACTTTCCACTTGCCAACTTCCCGTTGGACTTCCGATCACCAAGTGTCCGGTCACTAATAACCGTTATTTTATCATGATATTTAGGTTTATATATTCACACTTTTTAATCTTCTCGTGTGTTAATTTCTCATTTATATCATATTTCACAAGTTATATCTATTTTTAGCCTTTGATGCAAATTATATTATATTTGAGATATTTGATGTTAATATTTGAATGTGATTTTGTAGGTGATCAAAAGGGTAAGGACTTAATCAGATCGGACCAAATTTGGGCTCAAATTTAGGGCTAATTGAGGAGAGACAATCAAGAACCAATCTAGATCGTTCATCAAGATCAGGAGCGATCTGAGTCATCCGTCAAAGATCTAGCCCATCCAGGTTAAGAGAGGATAGATCATGACCCATGATCTAGATCTAACCTTTTTGGATCAGATTTAGGGCGACTTCCACCATTGGATCATATATGGAGAACGTCAGTCGTCCGTTCAAATCTGGATTTGATTTAAATTGAAATACTACAGTAACAGAAGAAGTCCTTTCGTCAATTGCTACAGGGTAAGCTCAGGTGAACAGAGGGGAGCTCCATCGCCACCTCTGCTTCCACCTTTCATCGACGTCGGTCGCCGGAGCTCCATCCGCCGGGGTCAAGGGTTTCACCTTCCTCGACCATCCTCATCTCCACTATCATTGCAAGTTTCGGCCAGACCATCTTCATCTCCTTCTCGGCGTGCTAGAACAGAGCATCCGGGATCATCTGCCTTATTCCATCACCACTGATCATCCACCACCGCAAGCCACAGCTAGGATAAAGGGAATCTCCTTCATCCAGTGATCGTCCACCCACCTGTCTTCTATCATCTTGATCAATGATTCTTCACCATCCGTGACTACATCTTCTCCTCACTACTGATCCAGATCCGATCTGAGCCAAGCTTAGGGTTGCCCTAGCTCAAATTGTGAGCGACTCTTGATCTTACATTACCTTCATTATTGATTGTAGATATGATTCCTTAGATTTGTCACAACATGAGATGATTTGAATTCCCCTGTTAATGCCTCTTCCGAACTCATTTGAATTCATGTTTATTTGTTGATCTTGTTTGTTTTCTTTAGAACAATAGATTTGTTAGGTTGATTTTTTTTTTTTTTGATAATCCAGGTATCCAGCTCTTCGAATTAACTAATCTTGGAGGTGATCGGCTCAGCTCCACAAAAATTATCCCATTGGCCACCAAGATAAATCGAAAAGTGCTAATAGAGGCTCATCCAGATGACTAACATTCTTAAGCTCGTTTTTCACTGGAGGAAAAATCCTCTATAGTGTGTCATAGCTAATATTCAAACCTTAGATCTTTTGGTTATCTATTGAAGGGCTTAGCCATTTGCACCATGAGTTGATTGCATTTGTAGTTTAGTTTCCTTGATTCTCTATTCAGTGTAAGTAGGTGTTAGATTTCATTAAATATTTTAGGTTTCATTAATTGCTTCTTGCTTCTTAAATTTCCTTGTCATTTTAAATTAGAACAGATTAGGTCTATTTTTAATTGTCATTAGTTTAGAAAACTCAAATCAAATCCCTATTTCTAATAAATTGATCCTAAGATTTAAATTCACCGACTACATTCCTTGTGAGAGACGATCTGAGTTATTCCCTATGCTATATTAGTGTGGAGAGGAGTTTCAGTATTTTATTATTTATAAATGTGTCATGACAACACGTTTTATCAATCACCCTTTGCCACTTAGACTTTCCTCTTGTGCTAAGTATTCGGTCCTCCGTGACTCATTTAAACTTCTCTCTTGTCAATTTCTCGTTGAACTTCCGACATCGTCAAGTATCCAGTCAATTTTGATCTACTTAATTTCTCACTCACATATTATCAAATATCAAAATCTAAATTTAAACCAACCTGAACTTGATCAATCTGATCAACCTTGAATCGAGATCAATTACATCAACCCTTTTACTTTTACTCGTAAAAAGAAAAATCAAATTTATTTAATATTATAAAATAAAAAATAATTAAATATATATTATATATGTAGTAAAAATTCATTTTCAGGATAAATGCTTCCTCAAGAAATCTCATCTTGCACTCTCTTTCACGTGATATCAAACTACTCCTAAGAAAGTCTTTTTTTTATCAGCTAAACGTCAACTTCTCACCTATATTAAAAAAAAAAAAATCTAAAACCTTACAACATTAATTCTTCTACGTCCATAATAACTTATTAATAATGATAAAAAATAAAATATTCGTCCTTAATATTTTCATCAATTTATTTCCAAGATCAATACGAAAAAAATATTAACGTCACAATATAATTCTAGATATTATTGACCTTGCACCCATAATTCATCTTCATATCTATTTATTTTCTCAATTATTATAATTTTTTTTTTCATATTAATTTTAGAACACATTAACAAAAGCATTGTAGATGAAAACTTTACCTGTTATCATTATATATTATTAACTTATCTTGGATACCATGCATGATAAATAATAGGATAATATATCCATATAATGAGAGTTTAATTTTTTTATAAGATATATTAAGTATTCATGATATTCAAATCAATCATAATACTGACCCCTCGAATTTTTCTAATGATCAATTTGGGAAGCCTCACCACTAAAATTAATCGAATGTATTAGTAGTTAGGATTGGTATGGCATGTATAGAAAAAGTCAACGGAGGCTTGTCCCAGCCGGTAACCAATTTTGACGCTTCAGATTGATGAACGGCTACATCCGGATGCTGGACTAAGAGAAATTTTAAAATGACAAATGGATAAGATCCCCGCATGCGATATTTCAAGCTGTTTTTTTTTAATTAATAATTAGTTTGGTCTATGGAAGATTGAGATTTGCTGTTCCAGCACACAGACACGTAGAGTGAGTTTGCCCACGTGGCCATTTATGATTCGCGGATTTGGATCCAGAGCCGCCACGTCAAACAGCGTACAGTGTGTTGTTTTTTGGAAATAAATGATTTATCCATCCGGCTGAAGAAGAACGGGAGAAGCGAAGTGGAGGGTTCACTGCTGCTCACCCAACTCGTCTCCGCCGTCGTCGAACTATGACGTAAATTAGCAACGACGAAGGAGTAAATCGCATCCATGGTCTACCTCTCTGCTTCCTCCCCGCCTTGCCGCCTCGTCTATGGCCGCTGCAACCCATCCCACTCATTGCTTTTCCGCTTCCCTTCGCTTCCTGCTCCGATTGGCTCCGCCTGCCTGGCCTTCCGGTACGCCGTAGAGGCAGGCAGGATGAAGAGCAGCGCTGCCGCAGACGATGCTGGTCTTATAAGGAGGCCCCTTGGCTTTTCCCCCTCGAAGGAAGACAAAAAGGAGGAGCCTTTCTCCTCCGCTGACCGTAGGCGGCCGGGAAGAAGCCAGCAGCGGAAGGATGAGGAGTGGCTGGACTGGGAGGACGTGATTTTGGAGGACACCGTACCCCTCGTTAGCTTCGTTAGGATGATCCTGCACTCTGGAAAGTAGGTGAATCTTCTCTATTTTAAACAAATCTTCTCCATGTTCGAATTTGAGTTTTAACATGTTTTCGTTAGTTAAATGCTAGTTTTATGTTTTAATCTCATAGAAATAGATTTCTCGGGCTGACTGCAGTTTATATTTGATTCAACTGCTAATGCTATTTGCAATTAGAACATCATGTAATTAGAGTCTATTTGTTATTCGATGAATTGCCTAGTTAAGAGAAAAGTGTCACAACCCACCCATTTCAAACCTAAGAGAGGTTCTTGATTCTCTCTTTGGTCTATTTTCTTGGCCTATGGTCTTTCTTCTAAGTGAGATCATTCTGGATAATTCTGTAGAATCTTCTCATCATCTAGATATTGTAAGAACCTTACCATTGGATTAAATTGATCTCAACCGTCTATTTGGGAGGAGGATGCCTGTAAATACTTCCCTTTCCTTTATTTGTAAACCATTCTCAAGAACATTCTCAATAATATTAAGCTCTCTTTTTTCAAGCTCTCTCTTAGCTTTTTTTGTGTAAGTCTCTAGCAAGTTAGACTTACTTAGTGACTTTGTAGAGCTAAGTTGTATACGTGCGCAAGAGTGAGCAGTGTTAAAATTGCACGTGACAAAAGAATGATTTTGGTTGAGCATGGACACTAAAACTAATGACTAACAGTGAGGATTAAACATTTGGAGAAATGTATTAGTTTCCTAACATCTGAAAACATTTATTATGCATGATTACTGAAAATCCAGATGAAAGAAATATGATTTGACAAAAAAATTCTTATTACTGTTTATAAAAATGCAAGTATTCCTGGTCTAGACTTGGTTGCAGCAAGGGAAGAACCAGTGTTTTAGTGGAGTTTGTGCTGATTGGGACAATAATAGGGTAAACACGTACCAAATTATGAGGCTCGTGGTAGTTAAATGGTCAAGGATCAAGATTGGTGTAGTACTCATAAATATATTGAACGGAGGGCCATAAATATTTTAGATTATAAGATGGTATAGATATGTACTTAGCCGATCAATAAATGTTCTAATTAGGCGATGCGAGACCATAACAAAAGAGGGAGACAAATGAACCTAATTAGCAATGATAAAATAAGATAAATTCATTTAAATATACATAAGGACATAGTAGATGATCAAGTCCAATGACATAGAAGGATCCATATAGTCGATCCCACTTAGTGGGATAAAAGCTTTGATATTATTTTTGTATGATAGAAATGTTGGGGTTGCAAGGTTGCAAACAAAATCCCATATTGAAAACACATGGGAAAGATTATGGACTTATAAGGGAAAGACATCTACATTGGTATGAGACCTTTTGGGTAGAGCTCAAGAGCAAAATCATTAGGGCCTAGGCCCAAAATGGACAATATCATACCATTGTGGAGATATCTAAATTTCTTCAGTCCTAACAATTGGTATCA
>JBBUKS010000017.1:1453237-1465504 GCA_038050645.1 Hedychium gardnerianum
TATTAATACAAGAATATGATACAATGAGTCCTTTAGTCAACCATCACATGATTGGCTCTAGGGCTTCTACTAACAATTCAAATATTCATAGTATGATCCAACTCCAAGAACAGGTACCAGAATACATTCAAACTATAAGTTAGTTGAGGTTAATGCAAATAAAATATTCAACAAGTTTGAACCCTATATTATCGTGGTACAAGTTGATCAAGTTTTCTATCTTTAATACCCGATGAAGAGAAGAAGGTCTAGTGAATGATTTACAGTTTATCGAATGAAACCTCGATCGACCATAGAAATGTTGAACTTCAATATAGCCCAAAATCGTGATGCATTTCAAAATGAGGAAGTGAAGATATATTCAATTGATTCACAAATTCAATTCACATCTCAATTACTTGTAGATATAAATGTCACTTACGAGAAAATATATGATGGAGAGATGTCTACTAGTGAGAAGTTGGATGTGCTAATAGAATCTAGAGATGAAGACTTAGAAATTGTTAATGTTAATGATTCATATTGTAATGATAATTAAATTTTAGGTATGATATTGCTTTTTACATGTAAATCTCACAAGTTCTACCGGATGAGACATTATTGCTCTGATTTGATTATTATTTGGAATGTGTATGTGTTATAATATTTTTTGACATATATAATCATGTCAAATATTCCAATAGTACATGGTGATCTGATTATGTTGAGGATTGTTGGTGATTGGTTAACATTGATTAATTAGTAATTCAAATTCATCAAATATTTTATTTATTATTTTGAAAAGTACTAAGTTTTTTTCATGCAGTTTTACTTTCGATGATCATAGTGTAGCTTCTTACATAAGCAAAAAATTTAAAGAGCGTTAGTGCATTTCTGGTTCTACATGGAGGCATGTAGACTAAGATCTCAAATATTTTTATTATAAGCAATTTTTGATAAGTAATTTGAATATTATTGATACTATATAATATAATATTCTTTTATACTAATTTTCTCTATATTGTTGCATAAAAAATATATTTGGAAAATAGGACACGAGGTAGAATTTAAAGAAACATGGAACAATTATTATGCAAAATTATACAAGGACTTGTTATATAAGTGGAGAAGGAATGGAACAAAGTCATCTCATGTACCAGATGAGATTTGGGATGCATGCAAGAACACTTGGGCTATAGAAAAATGGTAGCAAAATTCATCGACTGCTGAAACAATAGAAATACTAAACTTGCTAGCCCAAGCACCGGATCCACAAAGCATACAGCTAGATCATGATCTATTGTAGAGTATGCAATAGACTTGGTGAGTTTACTATAAAATTATATTAGATTTTTTTAAATTATTAATGTACTTTTTTTATTTTTTTTTAAAAAAAGTGTGTATGCAGGTTGATACTTTACAGAGACATCCCACTTATTGTGAGGTATTTCACAATACACAAAAAAAGATGACACTTTTGTCGATGCTCGATCAAAGGCCATAGACGTAAGAATATAAACTTTATTACCGCTCATATTTAATAATTACTAAATTATTAGATATTAATAATATATTTTTTACATAGGATGAAATCACTAATCGAGTTTCTCAGGCATCTCAGCCTGCTATAGAGGGAGAGAAGTTACAGACTCTATCGGATGATGTACTAAATGATATATATTATGACGTTGTTGGTGGAAAGAAAAAAGAACTCCCTCTACGGCCTTGGCTCCCTGGCAAATGTCACATATGATCATGTAATGACTCCTAGGCTCAGGGGTCCTCCTAGTTATTCATCTACTCGAGTGGAAGCGTTAATATAAGAAAATCAAGAATTGAGGGATCAGGTCAGGACATTAGAGCAGTCTCAGGTCAGCAGTGAGCAATCGATGAAAGATCATGTCAATACGTTAGTAGAGAGGCAAATGAAAGAATGCATATCTCGATGGAGTCCAAATTTTCAAACACCACATGATTTTGACTCAAAGGAGACTCAAGACCTGAACGCTCCTGATAAGTAGCTCATAATAACAACAATTCTTCTAAGGTATGTTGACCTTCAACTTAATTTTTTTGTTTATCACTCATAAAACATGGAAAATGGTTCTGTTAATTTTGATATTATAAATATGCAGCTCTAACTATATTACATCTTTTCAAGAATAATTTAGATAAAAGGTCAACACTTGAAGAACTGGATTTGATACTATATTCTATCATTAATGTATGTATTCTTTTAAAGCATGTTAAACTTGTGTTGATCAGTTTTTGCATTTTCTAATAAGTAGTTTTAACTTTAGATTCATATATGAGCAGGATTGTTTCAAAATAGAAAATGTAGTGTAGTTTGAATCATGTGTTTACTTTTTTTAATAACCTATCATATTGTAATTGCTGCAGGATGGGATGATGAGATGTGATGATGATGGATGTATTAGTTTGGGATGTAATGGATTTTAATTATTATTTTTGAACCATGTATGATGTTTTAAATATTATTTTTTTTTGTTAAACATGAATGTTGCTTTGTTGATTGTGTGATTTGTAATGGATTTGAATGTGAATGTATTGTGTATCATTGAATGTAAACAAGATTGAAATATCTCAAATAGGGGAGATGCTACAAAAATATTATTGAAAATTAGCGACGGAAATAATTTTCGTCTCTAAATTAGCGACGAAAATAAATTTTTTATCGCTAATTTAGTGACAGAATATTATTTTTGTCACTGATTTAGAGACGAAAAAAATATTCCATCGCTAATAATTTTTTCCATCACTATATTTAGTGATAGACTTTTAATGTCATCATTAAATTTTAGTGATGGACTTTTAATGTCATCACTAAATGTTAGCGACAAAAAGAAATTTCTGTCACTAAATGACATTGACAACAAAAAAAATTTGCGATACCAGATTTTTGGGTTTTGACTTCGAGTGGGGTTTTGTTTCGAGTTGAGGTAGCTATATCATAGTAGAAAGGATGCTAGGTTCCTGATTTTGTTGTTAATTTCTTTCAGTGAGCCTCACCTATAAGGAACTAACAGTTGTGCTATTGTAGCCCCGATTTTTGGGGTTTTGTTTGGAGTTGAGGTAGCTAGGTCAGAGTAGAAAGAATTCTAGGTTCTTGTCTTTGTTACTAATTTCTTTCAGTGAGCCTCACCTGTAACTGAACTAATAGTTGTGCTCCCATAGCCTTGGCTATTTTCAGGTTTTAGGTGGATCACCCTGCCTTACTTAGCCAGCACAGATCTTATGTGGTCACTATTCTTTCTTGTACAATTACCATTCACAGGAGTTACTTGGATAAGGATTGAGAAATATCATAAGAATTAGAGAAGAAGAAAGCAGAGCCTCTCTTTTGTGACCTAGAAGAGGATTTAGTTCTTCATGAAGAAATAGTACTATTAAAAGTTTGTAGAAAATAGACACATATAAACAATTGGAAACGGAATTATAGACAAACAAAACTGTAAAAAGAAATTACAATAGGAAATTAGGAAATTATATAGGGACTTATAGAAAGAAAGCTTGTACACATTGAAATCCTGCACACACTTAGCTAACACACTTGCACTCTTCCTTCTCTCTTCTATGTCTTTCTAGCGAGTCTGGGGTAGTATTTATAGAGTGTCTTGCTCTCTTTGATTATGAAGTTCCTTCTGTATGAAGGAAGTTGAGTGGGATATGAAGGTAGAGAGTGTAGACTAAAGTAGGTTGAGTGGAGAATAAAGTGTCCATAGAGTCTTTTAAGTAATGCTTTGCTTCATCATGGCTTACGTCTTTCTGTTTGTAGTGACATCATGGCTTATGTCTTTTATATGGTTCCATCATGTTGTCTAGATTTTGTTCACCAACAGAATCCAAAGAGGGGTCTCTAGAGCTAGTAGCTCTGGCTTGAGCAACAAAGTAAGCGATGGCGGCTTTAGCTGAGCTGGCCAGTTTCTTAGAACTCCACGTTTAGTCTTCTTTTTGTAATGATGATATAGTGCCTTGTGTTGAGTAATGAAGTTGAATGGGACAAAGATAGTACCCATGTCTTCTGTCCAGTAGATTTTCTCCATATAATTTTCTCCGCCAAGAAGGTAGTCTGAGGGATCATCATGCATGTCCCATAGACAATTACTTCCTTGGATCGAATAACACCAATGTTTCAACTAGTTTTCTGGTGCACTAAGTGTTGCACATTCAAGGTCCAGGTCAGAAGGATAATCTTCTATCTCTAAATGGAGACCATTTACTTCATGAATATCCATCCAAATTAAATGACTTACTGGTTCAAATTTTAAGTCTATCCATTCAGGTGGAGAGCTTTCAAATGTACATATGACAAAGTCTCTGCTTCAAGTGCATGGGCTAAAATAGTGCCCAATGTCTTTGGAAAGTCTTTGACAAAGTCTAGATTATGTATCCAAAGTTTATGTAGGAGCCCATAATCCATAAGGGTAAACAAAGTGATCAATCTGCCTATAAATTTATGTGGGACATATTTTTCATAATCAATATTTGCCTTTCGGAAAGAGTAAGTTAACTAGCACTCACAGCCGAAGTTTGTTGAATTAGCACCAGATTTGGAGATATTCTGGCATTTTAATTTGTAGCTAAACTTTGCTTCATAAATAATTGTCATGCCTTCTGGGGGATTTGTATGGAGTATTTTTAAAATTTTACATAAGTCTAAAAAGGTCTGAAAGGTTGACTTTTTTGCTAAGTTGTGGATGTATGTGGAGATGTCTTTTGGTATAGTATTGGGTAGTCCCAGAAGAATTCTTTCTGAGGCCATTTGTTCTAGAGTAACTATAGTTTTTTCTTTGAGTTGTCTTACTTGGAGTTCAGTCAAAGTTAAGTAATGGTTTGGCTTTGGGGTTTGACTTACTCGCTATATTTCCATTTCTTCTGGTTGAGAATTGGTTGTTTGTTCTGGTTGTGAAGAGATGATTGCTTGTAAATAAGTCTTTGTTGTCGGGTCACTTGTCTTAAGTAAAGTGCTAATGAAAATATTAGGGTCGACTTTTGCCCTAATAGAAGTAAATGCATCATCTAAGGAGTAAAAACTTTTATAAGAAGGCTTTTTGCTTCCTTGGATGGCATTTTTACATCTTCCCATTCAAAGTATACTCCTTGAGTACCAGAAAATACTGCATGGCAATTTTGTAGTTGGAACTTCCTCGGATTGTAGGAATATTCCAAATATTGTCAAGGAGACAATTTTGTTTAGTGTCAAGTTTTTCTCTTGAGGCAAAGTGAAAATGATCCTCATGTCTTGTAAAATGTTGTAGTTCTTAGTTACCGAATCTCAAAGTTTCATTGCAAATGTTCTCACTTTCTTCTATCTATCCATAAGTCCTATAATAACAATGTATTATTTAATGTAAAAGTCTAGACAATGTATCCGCTAGAAAATTATTTATTCCATTTATATGTTCCCAGTGGATTTTTAATCCTATGTTTTTATAATTGTATCTATGAATTTAAGCCATCTTTTTATACTTACACTCTTGGTAATCCTTTAATTTGTTGACTATATTTCACAATTGCTTCATAGTAGGTTATAATAGTATTTTCTTGCTTGTTGTAGATAAAGAGCATAAATGCATCAAGACAATAGATTACTGCTAGAATCTCATAGTCTAGGGAAGTCAAATGGCCCTTCTCTTTGTATTTTCCCGAGGCATATCTACATAACTCTACTAATGTTTTGGGGTCATATTTTGAAGTTTTCTAAGTAAAACTCCTGCCCATCCAAATTCACATCCATCAGTTTCTATTATCATGTAATCAGTGTCAAGTGGAAGAGTTAGGACTAGAATAGCTTTAACCATTTCTTTGATTTGTTTTACTAGTTCAATATCTTGTTGGTTAAAATATTTTTGTCTTGTATTTGAAGTTTTGTTGTATAATGGTCCACTAGTCTTTACTATGTCTTTAAGGTAATGTCGGGCATAATTAAGAAGCCCAATAAATGCTCTAAGAGTTTTTGTGTCTTCCATTTTGTCAAGGAAAATGAGTAATTTAGAAGTAATATATGGTTGAAGTGAAATTTTACCTTGTCTGATTTCTGGTCCTATAAATTCTATATGTTTTGTGGCTAATTTCATTTTTTTACGAGATACTATAAGCCCATGTTTTTCAAATTGATTGAATATTATGTCTAGATGGTCATAGTGTTCTTCTTTTGTTTTAGAAAAGTCTAGGATGTCGTCAAACACATGTAAACATAGAGACATCTCAGAAACTATCGTCCATTTTCTTTGAAAAATTTGGGGTGCTACCTTTAGTCCAAATGGCATCACCAGTCATTCAAAATGTCCTTCTAGACATGAGAAGGTTGTCCATTCTATGGAATCATGATGCATTTTGACTTGCCAAAATTCTGATTTCATATCAAATTTTGAATACCATTTTGAGTTTTCTATTTTTTTTAGAAGTTGATCTTTATCCGGTATTTTATATTCATCTTCTTAGCAATTGTCATTTAGTCTTTTATAATTAAAGACCATTCTAGACTACCCACAATTTTGTTCGGCTCCTTTATTGACTATAAAGGATGAACTCCTATGTCTAGATATAGAGCGTTAGCTTTTAGACTTGTTAAGTGTTTGATGTGCATAGCACATTCTTCATATTCCCAGCTGGTATATCTTAAGTCTTGTGCTTTTATAGTGAGTTCTGGGTTTATTATTGCTAATTTACAATATATCTTATCTCTTTCCTAGTATTTAGTAGGGTATTCTCCTATAATTTCTATTTTCTCTAGCATAGAAATTAAGGAGTCTAAGTCTGGCTGTGTCTTGATCAACTGAAGTAAATATGTTGGAGAGAGTAATCTCTAAGAATGTCTAGGCTCTCTTTATTGAGATCTTCTTCTGTAAACGTTTCTTCTATATAATGGCATGTACATCCAAGTATTGCTAGTTTTCATAAAATTCTTGGGTGGCTAATAGGCAAGAGCTTAGATAAGGATTGTTGCATTGACATGAATCACCTGTGAGATTCTTGCTTTTGCACTGGCATGAATCCTTGTTTAGTGTCATGGCAAGAATAACTGAAGTTGAAGTAGATGGATTGTTGGAAGAAGGAACTTCTGGAATTTCAGAATTCATAGTAGTCGAGTATCACCATGCTTACACATGGTTGAGTGATAATCAGAGACAATAGGGGAGGCAACAAGTGTGGATAGAAAAGGGAAAAATCTTTAGTGAGTAATAAATCCCTATCAGGGAAAATAAGGAAGTTGAGCCCTAAGATTAAATGGATAATAGGGTAAAGTAATGGCTTGATCCATAGCTTTGAGAGGGAAAGAGGGGAGATGAAAGTGTCATAGTTATTGTAAAAACATAAGTGGATATTAGTAACAAATTTGGTACATGACAGTTTCTAGCCGTCAAATTGGGTACTAACCAAAAGTTGGGTAGTAGTTTTAATGAGTGATGGAGGCAAAATAGAGAGGATGGTGGCCTCATCAATAGTGGAATTAGTAGCTCCACTGTCAAGAAAAACATGTGGTGTAAATTCATGGCCATGGATATTGACTAGACGCCTGACTCGTATATAAGTTGTTCATCTAGTATTGCAGATACTAGGAGTTTTTATAAAGAACATATCAATATCTAAGGTAGGTTTGTTTATCATAACTCCTTTTCCTCTATTTTCAGTTAAAGGATTGTCAGGCAAAGGATTGTGGTCTTTCTTAAGAATAGCTAGTTCAACTTCCATTAAGGTAAGCCTAGTTTCCAAAACAGATACCCTGGTTCAAGGAGTACATTTCTTGTTCTACCTCGTACCTATTGTGTGTTAGGTATATTGATGGCAAAAGTTTGTTGTAGACATAAGTTACAAACCTGTCTTCTGCAAAGTTTGCAAGTTCCTCTTTTGTCTATGGCTGGATAAAAACCACATAAAAAAATAAGGAACATTGTTTGTTCCTGTTCTTAATGTCCACTCATGGGGGCATTTTGGTAATTCAAGTTTTATTGTTGAGCTTTGGAGTATAAACTGTAGAAACATTAAGTTCATTTCTTCTAGTGGGAAAAGGTCATCTCACTGATTCTATTAAGTCTTCCATTTGTTGGAAATTATTGATCCCATATTTCTCAATTATTTTGTATGGGTTGTCTAAGAATGAGTTTATCAATTCATAATCTGAGGATTATTGTACTTCGTCCATGTTGTCTAGTGACACAATGGAATAGATGGAGGAAGTATCAGAGACATCCGATTGAACTTCTACTAAGTTTAAATTAGTAAAAGAGACTAATTTGGCTTCTCTAGTATATAGGTCTTTCCTTTTTGGACATGCAGATGATAAATGTCCAAGTTCATTACAGGCAAAATAAGTTATAGTGTTTGTATATGTTTTCTTTTGCCTAAATCTTTGAACATGTTTTCCTTTGTTTAGATAAGTTTTCTTTTCCTTGCTTTTTCTTAAATAATAATCTTTCTTAGGCCAAATTTTAGGTTTGGGTTGAATAGTTTGTCTAGCAGGCCTCTTTCTTTGTATATGCCTATGTTGATTTAAACTGTATTGTTGAGAAGTATATATTTGGTTACATAAATCATATTGTTGGTTTTCAAGTTGTTTCTGTATTTGAATATAAGTACATGTTTCCTTAAGTACCGAAATGATATATTGAATTCAGACCCTTATATTATCATATTGGGGTGCTACTTTCATATTTGTCCAGGTTTTATGGATTTCTTTGCCTAAGTCTCTTGGTAATTTATTGAATAGTCTTTTGTCTAATTTTGGATTACAATAATTACCTGAGATAGTTGTAAGTGCTAAGAAATCATTAGTTATTGAAAGTCTATGTATAGTATAACATAAATTTAATATATTATTTCCTTGTGATGTGATATGAGCTATTTCCTCTGGAAATTTTATTTTGTAGGCTTCCCACGCAGCTTTGGCTACATCACCCAAGTAATTTTCTCCTACACACATCATAACTTCTCATGTTTCTGTGTCAAGTTTATGTCTAGCCTGATAATCTCTCTTAACAAAGACAATCCACTGTTCTAGGTAGGTATCGTACATTCGACGATCATCACATTCAACTATGTTTAAAAGTACATTTTTTTTCAAAATAAGTAATCTCGGGTGGCCTCCTTTTCCCTATAGTTCATAATAAAGCCCTATTATTTGTATATGGAGTTATTTATGTTATGGGAGGATGGCCATATCCATAATCCATAATTCTCATAGAACTTTTTGGATATTAGACCATCATAGGTGGTTTTGATATAGCAGATGTGGTGGAAAATTCTATTGGATTCATAAGATTAACTTCTTTAGATTATTTTTTAGCAATTATATTTCTTTGTTCATCAAAATATAATTCTCAATCATCGTCAAGTTTTTGTTGTTGTTTATCAATTTTTCAAGTTCTATCAAGTCCTTTGAGGTTAGATATGTTGCCATCTCAGCTGACATATATAATAATTCGTCTAAGTCATAAAAAAAACCTTGTTGTGTATCATGTTGAAACATACATTGTATATTATTTGTTTGTTGGTATAGTAATTGTTTAGCCAGTTTAATATGTTGCTTGCCTAATTGTTGCAGAGTCTTGCCTAATTGTTGCAGATTATGAAAAAGATTTTCTTCTTCTTCCACATTCATCAAGTTAAAGTTCTCATCTTTTTTCGTTTTCCTCATTTTGTGACATGGAAGGTTTATAACCATTAAACCTAACTATAAGGCCTCCATGCCTATCTTTTTACATAATTGAGTTTGTGGTTGTGTATCTAAAGTGATAGTACATTCTAGTCTTGCTAGAGTTTTCAAGGAGAAATCTCTTGGTTTTAGGAAATAAATTCCTCTTGAAGTAAGAGCTTCAATAATGTCATTGATTTGTACCTTAAAACTATTATTAATCTGAGTCATTATTTTCCCTAGAAAAATTATGTCAATTTGTATGTTATGTTTTTGGAAGTCTCTGTATCCTTTGGCTTGGACCAATATTTTAATATGGTTGACAAAGTTTAGAATGGTCATATTAAAGTTTGGGCAGAAATACATGATTCCTATGTTGTTATTCATGTCTACTTTAATAAGTCTTATGTTTGAGAATCTAGAGTCATATAGGATTAGTAAAACTTTGGCTCCTATGCTCTTTCTAGTCAATTCTCTAAAGCCAAATATGATTAGTCCTAGGTGAATGTAATTATGTCTTCATTGGAGAAGTGCTCTTGCTGATTCTTCAGTCATAAGGTTTAATCTTTCTTCTTCTCCGTCAAGGAGGTGAAGAGGTTGTGTCCTATGATTGAGAAAAAATGAGGTGCTAAAAGTAAGTACTCCCTGATTGTATAATCTTCTAGGGTTAAGTGAATTTAATTGTTTATTCTAGAATATTATTACATTCCTTTCTATATCTACAAGGTCTTCTAATCGATGATTAGAAATACTATTGCGTCTTCTTGTTATGATATTATCTAGCCAAGAAGTTGTATTTTTTTAGTTCTTCTTCCTCCTATTGTTTGGTAAGGACTTGTAAAAGTTTCTATTTGAGATCTTGTTAGACTCATTTTGAATGAGGAGTGAGAAGGAATAAGTCTTAGGTTGTCTCCTGAGGATTATATTTCCAATAGATAATTTACTTAAATCGCTTGTTAGATTTTTTATACTCTCTTTCCAATCTGTAACCTCGGTTGTCTTTTGAATTTGTTGTTCAACTTGAAGTATTTTATGTTCTAGGATTGTAAGTATGTGGTGTAGTGATGTTAATAATACTATTATAGTATTATTTTGCTGGGCAAGATTTGATCACCTTTTCTAGTTAAATCTATGTGTAATAACCATCATTCTTAGTTTTTCAGTATTGTTGGGTGTACTCTAGTGCTTCATCATAATGTGTATTTTCAAATTTGAGTTTGTTCATTTATATTTGATGTCTTCATGTACTCTATGTAGGAGTTTAAATTCTTGTTCTGCCTGAGTTTTGTTTGTTGTAGTTAAATCTTTAAGTTGAAGCAGAATAGTTTTGGATTGAAGTTCAAAATTCTTAGGTTTGTTTTCTTCAATAAGTTTAGAAAGGTTTAAGATTTCTTTCTTGGTAGGGATACTAAGTAAGTTAAGTTGACTAAAACGTCTGTTTAATGAATCTTGTGATTCTTTTAGAAAATCTATGTTTCATCGTAGGTCACTTATTATCTGGGTTTGTTGTAATGAGTTATTGGACACTTGTTCGAATATGTGGCTTGTCTGTCTTTGCCAAGAATCTAAGGAAGTACCTATACTAATAAGTAGATCTTTGATAGTATTTAAGTAAGGATTATCATCATGTAAACAATGGTTGTATGTCCAAGATCCGACATAATACCTATGTTTATACTGATCGAAAGTAATATTTTTTCTGGATGGGACTTGTAAGCTAAATCTAAATAATCTAGATTTTGAAAGTCTTGAAAAGCATTAAGAGTCATGCATTGTGGTCCTTGGAATTTTAGGGTTCTGATACCAAATTTTTGGAATTTTGGTTTCGAGTAGGGTTTTGTTTCGAGTTGAGGTAGTTAGATCAGAGTAGAATGGATGCTAGGTTCTTGTCTTTGTTACTAATTTCTTTCAATGAGCCTCACCTGTAAAGGAATTAATAATTGTGCTACCGTAGCCTCGTCTATTTTTAGGTTTTAGGTAGATCGCCCTACCTTATTTAGCCAGTACAGGTCTTATACGATCACTGTTCTTCCTTGTACAGTTATCATTCACAGGAGTTATTTAAATAAGGACTGAGAAAGATCATAAGATTTAGAGAAGAAGCAGGGCTTCACTAATGTGACCTAGAAGAGGGTTTAATTCTTCATGAAGAAATAGTACTATTAAAAGTTTGTTGAAAATATACACAAATAAACAATTTACAAAAATTCCAGCATTTAGCGACGGAATTTTCCGTCGCTAATGGTAATTAACGAACGATTAGCGATGGAAAATTTCCGTCCCTAACCGACCCGTCGTAAAAAAAAATAGCGACGAATCTTTAATTTCCGTCGCTAATAGCGACTGAATTTAATTTTCATCGCTATTAGCGACGGATTTACTTCCGTCGCTATTAGCGACGAAAATTAAAGATCCGTCGTTATTCGATTTTCATTAGCGACGGAAATTAATATCCGTCGCTAAATGTATTTTTTAAAATTTGGAATTTATTAAGAAAATTAGCGACGAAATATATTATTCCGTCGCTAAATTTCATACATTAGCGACGGAATTATAAATTCCGTCGCTAATTATTTTATTTTATTATAAATTTTATTAATAAAATTAGCGACGGAATTTATAATTCCGTCGCT
>JBBUKS010000017.1:1474434-1486171 GCA_038050645.1 Hedychium gardnerianum
CGCTAGAGGCGCCTCAGCGCTAGAGGCGCCTCAGATGGATGGAAGCGCCTTAGCGCTTGGATAAGCACTGTTGACCCGCGGAGTTGATGGAGGCGCCCTAGAGAGCTTGGAGGCGCCTCAGAAGGGATAAGTAGTGACTATCTCGAATCCGATAAACCTCAATGGAGGCGCCCCGGAGTGTTGGAGGCACCCTCAATGACTTATAAAAGAACTACTCAACCAGCAGCTTGGTGTATCGCTTCGAGACTCGATTTCCACTTCATACTGCTATTTCGAGCGCCTACGATTGCTGTACTGCGACCCTGTTGTACCGAACTAACGTCAAGTCATCACCGACAGTAGGATTTTAGTTGGGTAATGATTGTTTTTGTATTATTTATTGTTACCTCTGCATAAGAGAAGTGTAGACTTGTTACATTCTCTCATTTTGTACTCAATTGCTTTTCCGGAGGTTTTCTAGAAGAGAATTAGTGGATTGCCCATCAAAAACATCCCAAGGGGACGTGGGCCTTGGAGTAGTAGTCAGCTGGGGCTGCGAACCAAGTAAACCGACCGTGTGCTCTATTTTTTTCGCTGCGTACTCGTAATTTTTGAACGACGATTTTAAAAACCCGAAAAGAAAGATTTTAAAACACGTGATTCACCCCCTCTCATGTGCACTCGATCCTACAGAAAGTTCTTATTTCATTATATTTATTGATGACTTCACACATTTTGGTTATGTGTATTTGATTTCTTATAAATCTAAAGCATTAGATTGGTTCAATCATTATTTGAACGAAATTGATAATCAATTGGAGCGTAAGGTTAAAACCTTATGTACTGATTGTAGAGGTGAATATTTGTCTGATCAATTCAAGATAATATATAATGAGAAAGGGATTATTAGACAACTAACTATCCCTGGAACTCCACAGCAAAATGGGGTTACTAAAAGAAGAAATTAAACTCTTCTAGATATGGTTAGGTATATGATGGCCCAAGCTAATTTGCCAATTTCCTATTGGGGAGATGCGTTGTTAGCTGCAACCTCTATACTTAATTGAGTGCCTTCTAAATTTGTTCCATCTACTTTATATGAACGTTGGACAGACAGAAAATCAGATTTGAGTAATCTGAGACCTTGGGGGTCAGCTACTTGTGTTCATAATAAAACTCACAAATATGAAAAATTATGACCTAGAAGTAAAAAGTGTATCTTTGTAAGATATTCTGATACTTCTAAGAGTTATGATTTCATCGGTAAGTAACAAGATGGAACCATATTTGAAATAGAGTCTAGAGATGCTACTTTTCTCGAAACTGAGTTTCCAACAAGAGGTGAAGTTGATAAGACTTCTTTTATTTACAATAGAGGAGGAGGATAATATTCCTTTATCAACAAATCACGTATCACGAGATATGCCTGAATCTAGTCAACCTAGTGAGAGTGATTTGTCGATGAATGAGTTAGTTTCTCAACAGTCTAACCTACGAAAAAGTAGTCGTCAGATTAGTTCTCAGAAAAGGTTTGACATTGAAAATGAGGCATTAATGATTCTCTCAGTTGACAATGAGGAACCTCAGACGGTTGAGGAAGCATTGAGATGCTCAGTTAGAAAAAAAATAGAAAATTGCAATTGATGAGAAAATGAAGTCTATGAGAAAAAATCAAGTTTGGGATTTAGTCGATCTTCCTCCGGGCCAAAGGGCTATTGGGAATAAGTGGATTCTCAAAATTAAGAGAAAAGTAGATGGATCGATTAATCGATACAAATCTCAACTAGTTGCAAAAGGATATACCCAAATGGAAGGTATTAATTTTGAAGATATATTCTCCTCAGTTGTGAAGTTTGTGTCAATACGTGTTATCCTAGCTATTGTAGCACATTTTGATATGGAATTACATCATATGGATGTAAACACGATTTTTCTTAATGGTAATCTTGATGAGAAAATCTATATGACACAACAAAAGGTTACAATGCTGAAGGCCAAGAGAATAAAATATGTTCTGAGAGGTACTGTTCTGATGAACAAACACCTACAATGAGAGGTACTGTTCTGAGCAAAAATATGTATCTCAAGGCTTCTGAAGAAATAGCCGAAATGAAGAAAAAATCATATGTCAGTGTCATTGGTAGTTTAATGTACACTATATTGTGTACTCGTCCTGATATACTGTTGGTTTAGTTAGCTATTTTCAATCAAACCCAGGATCGAGACACTGGAAAGTGGTGAAAAAAATATTTAGATATCTCAAAGAGACAACAGATTATTGTCTTTGTTTCCAAGGATCAAATATGAGCCTGAAGAGCTACACAGATGCAGATTGGGCAGAAGACCTTGATGATAGAAAATCCACATCTGGCTATACCTTCTTGCTGAATGGTGGCGTCATCACATGGAATAGCAAGAAACAGGCTTGTGTAGCGCTGCTGATAATGGAAGCTGAGTATATGGCTTGCGCAGCAAATGTGCAAGAAGTTATTTGGTTGAGAAGGTTCCTAAAGTATCTGAAGATTGCTGAGGACAGTGGGAGTCATGTTACAGTATACTGTAATAGTCAAGCTATTATAGCTTTTTCTAAAGATCCCAAATATTATAGCAAAAGCAAGCATATATAAATTAAATATAATTTTGTAAGGGATATTGTTGATAATAAAAAAATAATTCTTGAGTATATCCCTACATGTACTATGCTTGCAGATCATTTTACTAAGTTATTGACTAAAGAGTCATTTCAAGGACATGTGAAGTTTTTGGGACTTCGTAAAATGTAACACATTGTAAAATATTATGATCTATTAGTGTATATGTTGTTGTTATATTTTGGATAAAAGTCTCGGTAAACATGTTGGCAAATTAAGATTGGTTCACTCACATGGACAATCATCTCTATTTGTTAAGTATAAATAGAGATAAGACCATTACTTATGAGATAACTTATGTAGCTGTGAATAGAGATATGTTGGGATTGCAAGGTTGTAAACAAAGTCCCACATTGAAAACACATAGGAAAGATCATAGACTTATAAGGGAAAGACATCTCCATTGGTATGAGGCATTTTCGGTAGAGCTCAAGAGCAAAATCATGAGGGCTTAGACCCAAAGTGGACAATATCATATAATTATGGAGATATCTAAATTTATTCGGTCTTAACAAATGGTATCAGAGCCCGGACTGTCAAAAGGTCTAACCGTCGTCTGTGCACAAGAGTTATGGTATGATCGAGTCATGTAAATAGAATATTGACCTCAAACAAAGGAGGTAGAGGCTCTCGTATCTGGATTAAGAGGACCAGACACCAGGTAGAGAAGTCTTAGTAGGTCGGGTGGACCGAGGGGTATGAAGTCCTGATAGGTCGACAATATCATACTATTATGAAGATATCTAAATTCCTTCGGTTCTAACAAGACATACCCATAAGTTGGGGTCGCCTTGATAATTGTGTCAAGATGAGATCATTTATATATGATCAGAGTAAATAAACCCACCATTTACTAAATCTGCTAAAAGCTAGATTGAAATTCATAAGTTAAGTTCAGGATTAGACATTAGGTATGTCTAGATCAAAATCTGTACGATTTTAAATTTTGAGAAAAAACATGTACTCTTTATTGGTAAAGAGAAAAACATCGTAGCATGTGATTCATACCACATGTGATATAACGACAATAAGGGTAGTAGGAAAATGAATCCTTGTTTCTCTACTATATGAGACCTTTGAGATTATAAGTTAATCTCAATTTTATCCTAAGTGACTATTTAGTTGTCTACTTGAAGTTCTAGTCATTGTCTGCTACTTTAGCTTGTATCTTATTGACTATGGATGATTCAGTCTATGGAGTATAACTAGGAAAATGACTGATTAGAATAAATAGATTCTAGCTAAAAAAAGATTAAAATATATTTACATCTTTGACATTTATTCAATAGTCGACCAGTTACATTTTTTGTTGAGTATTTAAAATGTGATTGTGAATAATTGTATTGATTGGAGATATTGAACATGCTCTCGACATATTAGTCATTATGAGAGATTAGAGATGTTCATATCGATGTAAATAATTTAATCAAGGATCAAAGTAAGATATTGATGTCTCTGATTCATTTGACAGAGCAGTTAAGTGTAACAACTTTCTTGGTAGTAATTGCTCAGTGTGCTCGCTGTCGCACGAACCATTTTCCCTTAAGTATGAATTGAATGTTCTTACGTGGTCTTTGTGACTAGATGACCTTTATGGATTGACTTGGATGAGTGGAAGATGTTGGATGTGTATAGTAACTGCACACGTTAGGAAGATGAAAGGGCATCCATTCCTCTTCATCTTCCTCCATAATGTGCAATTAGAGCACAAATTACCAATTGTTTTTCCTATATAAACGTCTAAGGCAATCAAGAGAAAGAAATGAGAGATGATCATAAGGTGAAGAGAACATCAAGAAGAGCTTGGGTATTTGGTTCGTGGAACCTTGAAGAGCGATTCGATTTGTGGTCACTCTTCCGACGACAAGCACGAGGAACACAGGATTGTCTGAAAGTTCCCTCGTCGATCCACTGTAAGTGTTGATAGTTTATAGATTTTGTTTATGTATTTCATGCTTTAGATCCAACAACTAATCCTGGAAGTGACCGACCTAGCTCCACGAAGGTCTCCCATTGATCAACTCTTCAAACCAACTTATCCTGGAAGTGACCGATTCGGTCCCACAAAAATTTCTTATAGCTAACAAGATAAATTTGAAAGTATGAATGGCTCATCATTATGCAGTCAATGTGTCTGATTAATTGTAGAAGCGTCTTATCATAGCTCGGGGGCATATGGGAGGGTACTTCTTGCTCAATGCTCCTATCGCCATTAATGTGTCATGAAGAGCATTATCATGAAGAGCAACACATATGCATGGTTTGTTAGATAATAATTATTATCTAATATTATTGGCCTTAAAAATTATATATGAAATTAAAACTAAAGTAACTTCATGCAATGCAATTGAAGTTACTAATGAAATGTAACTCATCTAAATTATTATTATTATTTTAACGGATGCAATAATAATAATAATTATAATCGATGCATGATGGATGCACGGAAATAAAGAAGTTATATACTTATATTGGTCATCTCTCTACCTATAAATAGAAAGCATAATAATGTTCCATCATAAAATGAATTGAGTGCTTTTATAAAGAAGGAAAAGAAGAGAGAAATCAATATATGCAAAATAATTGCAATGACTTCTTCATCAAGCCCAGGTATGTAAAACTTATAGATTTCAAGATCTGTTTCATAAAGATAAATATAATGATCATGTAAATTAACATGTAGTATTAGAGCTACGTTATGAAATCTATACGTTTTCATATATGAATTTATTATATTAAATTATAAATTAATATATGCATTAATGAGATGAAACTTATAATAGACTTCTTCTATTAATTATGTGGCATAACCAAATTCATTTTTCAAATATATATTAATCATATAATAATAATTAGTATCTTTAATAATTCATGACATAATAAATTTATGCATTGATTTATTATAATTTATGAATTTCATTAATAATTGTAATATACATACATATTTTAAAGATAATTAAGATGACTTATAATTATGATATAAATACATGCATGATTTTATGTTAATTAATATAGTTTGTGATCACCAAAGTGATCAAACTAGACTAATTAAATATCATGCATAAAAATAATCATTTATTTATCATACTTATGAAATGCCTAAAAAATTGGATAAATAAATGACATTCATTGATCATTAAAATTATGATTTTTTTCCAAAGAAAAAAATTAATTTTTATGATCGGTGACATAAACGAAGAAAATTAAAATTCTTGAACCAAATATATTTTATTTATTAAATATGACATATGTATTTGATTAAAGATTTTAATTTCTCAGTATATTAGAAGACATTTAATTTTTGATAATATATTATAATATTAGCTCAAAGGTATATTATAATATATTCTAATATTTTATCTGAATATGTATATCTAATTTGCAACAATTTCTCTTCATTCGCAAGCTTCTTACTAAAGGAAAAGTTCACTGCTATTACTAATTCAAATAGTGAGAAAGAGAAGTTCAAATATAAAACATGGGAACGATCTAACAGATTAAGTCTTATGTTTATGCGAATAACTATCGTAAATAATATTAAGACTATCATTCCACAAATAGAAAATGTAAAGGAATATTTAAACTTTGTGGAAGAACGTTCGTTCTGCTAATAAGTCACTCGCTGATACATTAATGGCATAACTCATGACCATAAAGTTTGATGAGTCGTATAATATGCAAGAACATACCATTGAGATGACTAATATTACAACAAGATTAAAGACTTCATGAATGATTGTGGATGACTCCTTCTTGGTTCAATTTACTCTGAACTCACTGCATCCTGAATATGGTGATTTTGAAATTAACTATAACACTATTATGGAAAAGTGGAATGCTAATGAATTGATAAGCAAACTTATTCAAGAAGAAAACATGCTTAAGAATTTGGGAAGTCATTCCATCAACTTCACTACTCAAGGAGTTAGTAAAACACTAAAAGCAAAAATCAAAAGTTTTAAGAAAAAGAAAAGACCTATTAAAGCTCCTCAGGCTAATAAGAAGGAACACAATAATGATAAATGTTATTTTTGTAAAAAAGGACACTATCAGAAAGATTATCCTAAACGCAAGGTTTGGTTCAAAAAGAAAAGTATATTAAAAACTTATGTTTATTTCGAATCAAACTTGATTGATGTTCCTCATAATACCTGGTGGCTTGATTCTGGTGCTACTACTCATGTATCCAATATGATGCAGGGATTTCTTATAATCCAAACCACAAATCGAATTGAGAATTTCCTGTATATATATGGGAAATCATATGAAGGCTCCAATTAAAGGCATAGAGATTTATCGTTTGGTCTTAGATACTAGGTATCATTTAGACCTATTACAGACTTTTTATGTACCTTTAATTTCAAGGAACCTTACTTCTCTTTCAAAACTTGATGTTTGTGATTTTGGTTTTAATTTTGAAAAATGTTGTTTTAATTTATATAAGAATTCAAAACTTATTTGTTCTGAAATTCTTATTGATGGTTTATATAAATTAAAACTTGATAATAAATTTGTTGAATCCTTACTTATTATGCATCAAAATATTGGAATTAAGCGTAATATGCTTCATGAAAGTTCCGCTTTCTTGTGACATAAGTGTTTGGGCCACGTATCCAAAGAAATAATAGAAAGATTGGTAAAAAAAATAAAATTCTACATAATATAGATTTTATTAATCTTGGCTTATGTGTGAATTGTATTAAGGAAAAACAAACAAGACATAACAAGAAAGGAGCCACCAGAAGCACTCAGCTTCTTGAAATAATATACACTAATGTATGTGGACCTTTTGATACTTCATCTTTTGATAGAGAAAAGTATTTTATCACCTTTATCAATGACTTTTCACGTTATGGATATGTTTATTTGCTTAAAGAAAAATCTCAAGCAATAGATGCTTACATTAATGAGGTTGAAAGATAATTAGACAAGAAAGTGAAAATTGTAAGGTCTGATAGAGGAGGTGAATACTATGGGAAGTATGATGAAATTGGATAACGTCTAGGTCCATTTGCAAAACTTCTTGAAAAATATGGCATACGTGCACGATATACTATGTCATACACACCTCAACAAAATGGTATGGTGGAAAGGCATAACTGCACATTAATGGATATGGTTAGGAGTATGATGAGTAATTCATCATTGCCTAAATCATTATGGATGTATGCTTTAAAAACAACAATGTATTTGCTTAATAGCGTTCCTAGTAAAGTAGTTCCAAAAACTCCTTTTGAGTTATGGACAAATAGGAAACCTAGCTTAAGACACCTGTATGTTTGGGGTTGTCCGACAGAAGCAAGAGTTTATAATCCACATGAAAGAAAATTAGATTCTCGAACAGTTAGTGTTTATTTTATTGGTTACCTACAGAAATCTAAAGGATATCTATTTTATTGTCCTAACCATAATTCAAGAATAGTAAAAACTAGTAATGCAAAATTCCTTGAGAATGGTGAAGTTAGTAGGAGTGACGAACAACAAAATATGGATATAAAAAGAAGTTGAGATAAATGTTCCTTTATCTAAAATATTCCTTCATCTAGTGTTGTTCCAAAAATTGTTCCAATTATCAACACTGAACAACATGATGATATCCCTTGAAGAAACTAACTCACAAAAATCTGATGTAAATGAGTTACAAGAAATAGCATTGAGAAGATCTCAAAGAATAAGAAAAAATACTATTTCAAATAATTATGAAACTTATTTGCAAGAATTTAATTTTTGAAATTTATAAAGATCCAGTTTTATTTTCACAAGTCATAGAAAGTACAGAGTCAGATAACTGGATCAATGCAATGAAAGAAGAGTTGCAATCTATGTATGAAAATGATGCTTGCGATATCATTGAATTGCTAGAAAAATCCAAACGAGTTGGATGCAAATGGGTATTTAAGACCAAGCATGACTCAAATGGTAATATTGAATGATATAAAGCTAGACTTGTTGCTAAAGGATATACTCAATAAGATGGCGTTGATTATAAAGAGACATTTTCACATGTCTCAAAAAAAGACTCATTACGTATTATCATGACACTGGTGGCTCATTATGATTTAGAGTTACACCAGATGAATATGAAAATAGCCTTTCTGAATGGAAATCTTGAAGAGAAAGTATATATGAACCAACTTGGAGGTTTTTTAATTGAAGGAAAAGGTCGTCTGATTATCCGGAGGCCTACCAGTCATTTTTTTTCCCTTCCTGAAGAAATCAATATATGGACTTAAACAAGCTTCTAGACAATGGTATATTAAGTTTAATGATATCATTACATATTTTGGTTTTAAAGAAAATGTTGTTAATCATTGCATATATCGAAAAATCAGTGAGAGGAAAATTATTTTTTTAGTGTTGATGATATTTTGCTTGCTACTAATGATTTGGACATGTTGCATAAGACAAAAGATTTTCTCTCAAAAAAATTTAAAATGAAAGATATGGGTGAGGCATCTTGTGTGATCGAAATTGAAATATTTCGTGATAGATCACAAGGATTGTTGGGATTGTCTCAAAAAGCTTATATTGAAAAAAAAAATTAGAGAGATTTAGTATGGAGAAGTGTTCTGCTGGAATTTCTCTAATTCAGAAAGGGGACAAATTTAGTCTCATGCAATGTCCAAAGAATGATATAGAACGAAGACAAATGAATTCAATTTCATATGCTTCTGTTGTAGGAAGTCTAATGTATATACAAACTTGTACAAGACCGGATATTAATTTTGCGGTTGGAATGCTCGACATGTATCAAAGTAATCCTGTAATTGATCATTGGAAAGCTACTAAGAAAGTTTTAAGGTATCTTCAAGGCACCAAGAATTACATGCTCGTGTACAGAAAAACTAATCACTTAGAAGTGGTTGGTTACTCGAATTCAGATTTGTTGGATGCATTGACAGTAGAAAATTCACTTTTGGTTATTTGTTTTTTCTTGGAGAAGGAGCAATATCATGGAAAATTGCTAAACAATCTATCATTATCTTATCCACAATGGAAGCAGAGTTTGTGACATGTTTTGAAGCCACAATCCATGAATTATGGTTGCGAAATTTTATTTTAGGACTTAGAGTTGTCGACACTATTGCCAAGTCGCTAAAAATTTATTGTGATAATTCTGCAGCAATATTCTTCTCGAAAAATGATAAAAACTTAAGAGGTGTCAAGCATATGAAATTAAAATATTTCGTCATTAAAGAAGAAGTTCAGAAAAAAAGAGTGTCTATTGATTATATAAAAACGGATCTCATGATTGCAGATCCGTTTACTAAAGGTTTACAACCAAAGATATTTAAGGAACATGTACATCGAATGAGTCTTGGTTGTCCTTTTGAATAATATATTAAGTTGATACTCTGAGCTCACTTATGTGTTTCTGATATATACTTTCTATTTATGATGTGCACATTACTATGATAGGATCATGAATTACCTAGAAACATTATGGTGGATCATTATGAAATTATACGTTCATTTATAGGCCTAGTATAATAGGATGCTAATGTTTGTGGTATATAGAAAGAAGTATGTTATATAATGTACAACCGCTATAATCCACATCATTATTCTATTATACTAAGGTAATTATGATATCTTAAGAGGATGAGTTTTTTATGCTTAAAGTTATAATGTATCATACTTATATTTAAAGTTTTAATTTTATCTAATTTTTAGGTCAAATGGGAGAACTTTAGATAATAATGACTATCTAATATTATTAGCTTTAAAAATTGTATATGAAATTAAAACTAAAGTAATTTCATGCAATGCAATTGAAGTTACTAATGAAATGTAACTCATCTAAATTATTATTATTATTTTAACGGATGCAAATAATAATCATAATTATAACTGATGCATGATAGATGCACGAAAATAAAGAAGTTATATACATATATTGGTCCTCTCTTTACCTATAAATATAAAACATAATAATGTTCCATCATGAAATGAATTAAGTGCTTTCATAAAGAAGGGAAAGAAGAGAGAAATCAATACATGCAAAATAATTAGAATGACTTCTTCATCAAGCTCAAGTATGTAAAACTTATAGATTTTAAGATCTATTTCTTAAAGATTAATATAATGATCATGTAAATTAACACCTTTTAGCTGAGAGGCCTTTTCAGGTTCCTTTTACTTATTGGTAATACTTAACTATGGCTTTACAATCCGTTCTTACTGTGATTTCTACTGTCACGCCCCGAGAGTATATTTATCCGACGAAAATCGAATAGCACATCCCCTGTACGGCTGACAATATCCTGAGTACATATAGACACAACAACATACATATAGATATCCCACATGGGTATTCACATTTACGCAGTGTAAAAAGATAAAAATACCCTACTCGGACATAGCACAATCACGCAGAGTATAAGAGATAAAAACTAAACAGTAAAAATGGTCTACACGATCAGAAAATTAAAAACTTACTATTGCGAGCCGGCTCGGCTTTGATACCAAGACATGATAAGAAAAATAAATCCGAAATTCGTATATAAATTTACTTAATACAATACATGAATATTAATCAGATGTGGAAGCTAAAACAAACCGATATAAAATAGAGTTAAATCCGAAGCTCGATGTGGGAGGGACGGCGCGGGCATATATTCACCAAGCGACCCAATCAATAACCTGCTAACAAGAAAAATAATAATAGAAGCAGGGGTGGTGAGTATAAAAGAATACTCAGCCGGTATAAGAAGAATAGTGCATGACTAATATAGATATGAAAACAAAGGTATATAGTCTCGAATAAGAGAAATACTAACCTAATCCAAGAAACAGTAATAATAGAAATTACTTAAAACCAATCTGATCCACTAGATGTGAAATAGTGATCGAAAAATAATACAGAAACTGAAATAGTATCACTCAATACTCAGTAGCATCAACAAAGTATCATAAATCCTCTACAAGCAGGAGAAACACAACAAGTGTATCAAGTCTCCATATAAGGTCAACAAACGTCCAACCATGCATAAATCCACATTAATAATACACATGCAAGTGCAAATGCATATGCAATGCATAGTCACTCCTACTCACTACTCCAGCCATCACTACATCAATGTGATCGAATGGGTAGGACCGTGACT
>JBBUKS010000017.1:1486271-1500938 GCA_038050645.1 Hedychium gardnerianum
CTTCGCATGGATCTTCTGGAAGGATCTTGATTTTATTCCGCTGCGCTTATGTTGCTTTTGCGCTCAAGATCCTTACAGTCGATAGTCGTTAGTGTTCGTGATCACAGCGCTTCAGCATGAAGCCCTGGAAGAACTTCGAAGAGCACAAAGAGAGTAGCCGAGATAGATGGATCCTTAAACAGGTGCCTCAAGCCTCCTTTTATATAGTGAGTCGAATCTGATTGGGCACTACTCGGATCGATGGGAAGCCATCCTGTTTGGACCTTGCTGACTTGGATACTAACTATATCTTGTCAATGATGATATCCATGGTCTCCAGTCGCCTAGAGCTTAGTCAAATGTCGATCTTCACTGACTCCCTCGGATTACTGGATCTCGTCAACTCCGATCGCCTGAATGTTATTTCTAATTTACCGGACGCCGAGGTCACCCCCTCTCCTAGATCCGGTCATCTGGAACCTCCCGGCTCCATTAGTCGTGGTTTATCCCCAACTAGTCACTCGGATTTTCTTTCGATCGCCTGAAATAGTCAAAAACCGCTTTCCTGCAAACATAACACGTAATGAGTATGATGGAAGGATAAGTGTTATGTTAGATAATAATTATTATTACTAACTAACTTGTAAAGGAATATGAAAATTAAACTTATATAACCTCATGCAATTGAAGTTACTAATTAAATCTAACTCATCTAATAATTATTATTATTTATAACAAATGCAAATAATAATAATTATTATAACTTATGCATGATAGATGCTCGAAAATAAAGAAGTTATATACATATATTGGCTCTCTCTTGCCTATAAATTAAAAGCATAATATTGTTTCATCACATCATGAATTGAGTGCTTTCATAAAGAAATGTAAAAAGAGAGAAATCAATATATGCAATATAATTACATTACAATGACTTCTTCATCAAGCTCAGGTATGCAAAATATATAGATTTCAAGATTCGTTTCATGAAATAAATATAATAATTATGTAAATTAAACATGTGGTATCAGAGCTTTCAATAAGAAATCTATATGTTTTCATATATGAATTTATTATGTTGAATTATAAATTAATAGATGCATTAATGACATTTAGTATCTTTAATTAATGATATATATTCAGAATTAAAAATGACATGAAACATTCATTTTATTGATTATGTCAAATAGCTAAAGTCATGCATATTAATATTTCATTGAATAATAATGATTAATATCTTTAATAATGCATGGCATAGTATATATATAAATTTAAGTACAAATTTATTATTGTTTATGAATTCAGTTAATAGTTAATAGTTAATGATTATAATATACTTACATATTTTAATGATAATTAAGATTAACTATGATTATGATATAAATATATACATGATTTTATGTTAATTAAGATAGTGTGTGATCACCAAAGTGATCAGACTAGAATAATTAAATATCATGCATAAAAATAATTATTTATTTATCATACTTTTGAAATTCCCATTAAAAAATAAATGGCATTCATTGATCATTAAAATTATGGATTTTTTCAAAGAAAAATTAATTTTTATGATTAATGGCGTAAACAAAGAAAATTAAAATTCTTAAACCAAATATATTGTGTCTATCCAAAGGTGACATTTGTATTTGATTGAAGATTTTTAATTTCTTAATAATTTGAGGCATTTAATTTTTGATAGTATATTGTAGTGTTACCCTAAAGGTGTATTACAATATATTCTAATGTTTTATCTGAATCTGTATGTCTAATTTGCAGTAATTTCTCTTCATTCGCAAGCTTCTTCTGTTACTGTGTTTAATGGTTTGAACTTCTCTGAATAGAGTGTTCAATTTTCATTAAGGTGTATTGGATCTTGACTTGGTACTACTAAACAAAAAACCCACTGCTATTATTGATTCAAGCAGTGAGGAAGAGAAGTTCAAATATAAAACATGGAAACGATCTAATAGATTAAGTCTTATGTTTATGCGAATGACTTTCACAAACAATATTAAGACTACCATTGCACAAACAGAAAATGCAAAGGAATATTTAAACTATGGAAGAACATTTTCATTCTGTTGATAAGTCACTCGCAAGTATATTAATGGCACAACTCACGATCATAAAATTTGATCGGTCGTGTAGTATGCAAGAACATACCATTGAGATGACTAATATTGTAGCGAGATTAAAGACTTAGGAATGACTATGGATGACTCCTTCTTGGTTCAGTTTATTTTGAACTCACTACCTCCTGAATATGGTTCTTTTCAAATTAACTATAACATTATTAAGGAAAAGTGGAATGTTAATGAATTGATAAGCAAACATATTCAAGAGAAAAATAGGCTTAAGAATTTGGGAAGTCATTCCATCAACCTCACTACTCAAGGAGCTAGTAAAGCACTAAAAGCAAAATCCAAAAATTTTAAGAAAATGAAAAGGCCTATTAAAGCTCCTCAAGATGATAAGAAGGAACACAATAATGATAAGTGTCATTTCTATAAGAAAGAATGACACTATCAGAAAGATTGCCCTAAATGCAAGGCTTGGTTTGAAAAGAAAGGTATATTAAAAACTTATGTTTGTTTCAAATCAAACTTGATTGATGTTTCTCATAATACTTGGTGGCTTGATTCTGGTGCTACTACTCATGTATCCAATATGATGTAGAGATTTCTTACAATCCAAACCACAAACCAAACTGAGAATTTCTTGTATATGGGAAATCGTATGAAGGCTCCAATTGAAGGTATAGGGACTTATCGTTTGATCTTAGATACTAGCTATCATTTAGACCTATTACAGACTCTTTATGTACCTTTAATTTCAACGAACCTTATTTCTCTTTCAAAACTTGATGTTTGTGGTTTTGGTTTTATTTTTGGAAATGGTTGTTTTAATTTATATAAGAATTCAAGACATATTGGTTCGGGAATTCATACTGATGGTTTATATAAATTAAAACTTGATAATAAATTTGTTGAATTCTTACTTACTATGCATCTAAATATTGGAATTAAGCATAATATGCTTAATGATAGTTTTGCTTTCTTGTGGCATAAGCATTTGGGTTATGTATCGAAAGAAAGAATAGAAAGATTGGTAAATAATGAAATTCTACATAATATAGATTTTACCGATCTTAGTTTATGTGTGGATTGTATTAAGGAAAAATAAACCAGACATAACAAGAAAGGAGCCACCAAAAGAACTCAGCTTCTTGAAATAATACATACTGATATATGTGGACTTTTTGATACTTCATCTTTTGGTGGAGAAAAGTATTTAACACCTTTATCGATGACTTTTCACATTATGGATATGTATATTTGCTTTTAAAAAAATCTCAAGCAGTAGATGTTTTTGAAATCTACATTAATGAGGTTGAAAGACAAATAGACAAGAAAGTAAAAATTATAAGATTTGATAGAGGAGGTGAATACCATGGGAAGTATGATGAAACCAGACAATGTTTAAGTCCTTTTACAAAAGTTATTGAAAACACATGACATACGTGTACAATATACTATGTCATACATACCTCAACAAAATGGTGTGGCAGAATGGCGTAACCGCATATTAATGGATATGGTTAGGAGTATTGCCCAAATCATTGTGGATGTATGCTTTGAAAACAACAATGTACTTGCTTAATAGGGTTCCTAGTAAAGTTGTTCCAAAAACTCCTTTTGAGTTATGGACAAATAGAAAACCTAGCTTAAGACACCTGCATGTTTGGGGTTGTCTGGCAAAAGCAAGAGTTTATAATCCACGTGATAGAAAGTTAGATTCTCTAACAGTTAGTGGTTATTTTATGGGTTACCCAGAGAAATCTAAAGGATATATATTTTATTGTCCTAACCATAATCCAAGAATAGTAGAAACTGATAATACAAAATTCCTTGAAAATGATGAAGTTAGTGGGGTAGACGAACAATAAAATGTGAATATGAAGGAATTTGAGATACATGTTCCTTTATCTACAAGTATTCCTTCATCCAGTGTTGTTCCATAAGTTATTCCAGTTATCAACACTGAACAACATGATGAAATATCCCTTGAAGAAACTAACTTACAAAGATCTGATGTAAATGAGTTACAAATAATAACACTGAGAAGATCTCAAAGAATAAGAAAAATTACTATTTCAAATGATTATGAAACTTATTTGGAAGAATTAGATTATGGAATTTATGAAGATCCAGTTTCATTAGAAAGTACAGAGTCAGATTAATGGATCAAAGCAATGAAAGAAGAGTTGCAATCCATGTATGAAAATGATGTTTAGGATATTATTAAATTGCCAGAAGGTTCTAAATGAGTTGGTTGCAAATGGGTATTTAAGACCAAGCGCAACTCGAATGGTAATATTGAATGATACAAAGCTAGACTTGTTGCTAAAGGATACACTCAACAAGATGACATTGATTATAAAGAGACATTTTCATTTGTTTCAAAGAAAGACTCATTATGTATTATCGTGGCATTGGTGGCTCATTATGATTTAGAGTTATACCAGATGGATGTGAAAACATCATTTCTGAATCGAAATCTTGAAGAAGAAGTATATATGGACCAACTTGAAGGTTTTTTAATTGAATAAAAAAGTCATATAGTGTGTAAACTTAAGAAATCAATATATATGTACTTAAACAAGCTTCTAGACAATGGTATATTAAGTGTAATGATATCATCACATCTTTTGGTTTTGAAGAAAATGTTGTTGATCATTGCATATACCGAAAGATTAGTGGGAGCAAAATTATATTTTTAGTCTTATATGTTGATGATATCTTGCTTGCTACTAATGATTTGGACACGTAGCATAAGACAAAAGATTTTCTCTCAAAGAATTTTGAATTGAAAGATATGGGTGAGACATCTTGTGTTATCGGAATTGAAATATTTCGTGATAGATCACAAGGATTGTTAGGATTGTCTCAAAAAGTTTATATTGAAAAAATTCTAGAGAGATTTAATATGGAGAAATGTTCTGCTGAAATTTCTTCAATTCAGAAAGGGGACAAATTTAGTCTCATGCAATGTCCAAAGAATGATATATAACAAAAACAAATGGATTCAATTCCATATGCTTCTGTTGTAGGAAGTCTAATGTATGTACAAACTTGTACAAGATCGGATATTAGTTTTGTGGTTAGAATACTTGGCAGGTATCAAAGTAATCTTGGAAAACTGCTAAGAAAGTTTTAAGGTATCTTCAAGGCACCAAGAATTACATGCTCATGTACAGAAAAACTAATCACATAGAAGTGGTTGATTATTCAGATTCAGATTTTATTGGATGCATTGACAGTAGAAAATCCACTTTTGGTTATTTTTTCCTTCTTGGAGAAAGAGCAATATCATGGAAAAGTGTTATACAATCTATCATTGCCTTATCCACAATCGAAGCAGACTTTGTGGCATATTTTGAAGCCACAATCCATGTATTATGGTTGCGGAATTTTATTTCAGAACTTGGAGTTGTCGACACTATTGTCAAGTCGTCGAAAATTTATTATGATAATTCCACAGTAATATTCATAATTCCACAGCATATTCTTCTCAAAAAATAATAAATACTCAAGAGGTGTCAAGCATAAGAAATTAAAATATTTTATCGTTAAAGATGAAGTTCAAAAATAAAGAGTATCTATTGATTATATAAGAATGAATCTCATGATTATAAATCCATTAACTAAAGGTTTACAACCAAAGATATTTAAGGAACATGTACATCGAATGAGTCTTGGTTGTCTTTTTGAATAAAGTATTAAGTTTGCACTATGAGCTTACTTATATGTTTTTTATATATAATTTCTAGTTATGATGTATACATTACTATGATATATCATGAATTGCTTAGAAACATTATTGTGGATCATTATGAAATTATATGTTCATTTATAGGCCTAGTATAATAGGATGCTGATGTTTGTAGTATATAGAAGGAAGTATGTTATATAATGTACAACAGTTATAACCCGCATCTAGTATTTTATTATACTAAGGTAATTATGATGTCTTAAGAAGATGAGTTTTTTTGATACTTAAAGTTATAATGTATCATATTTATATTTTAAATTTTAATTTTATCTAATTTTTAAGTTAAGTAGGAGAATGTTAGATAATAATTATTATTTAATATTATTGACCTTAAAAATTGTATATGAAATTAAAATTAAAATAATTTTATACAATGCAATTGAAGGTATTAATAAAATATGACTCATCTAAATTATTATTTATTTTAATAGATGAAATAACAATAATAATTATAATATGAATATATGAAAATAAAAAAGTTATATTTATATATTTATCCTCTCTCTACTTATAAATACAAAATATAATAATATTTCATCAAGAAATAAATTGAATATTTTTATTAAAAAAAAAGAAGAAATCAATATATAATATATGTAAAATAATTGCAATGATTTTTTATCAAACTCAAGTATATAAAATTTATAAATTTCAAATCTCTTTCTTAAAGATAAATATAATAATCATGTAAATTAATAAAAATCTCTTATTATCAAAGACTTACGGTATCAACAACGCACTTTAATAAATTGTTTAGATACAAGCCCCGTGCAACACAAAAATTATCCTTATTTCAGGTTAACATGGATTTCCGACTGTGATGATCAACTGCTAGGTAATTGGGGGAATCATTGAGAAGTACCTGGTTAAGGCTTATAGCCACAGGAGTTAAAGTACCAGTTTCAAAGAGTACATGCGATTAAAGTGCCTGCTTCAAATCTCTTCTCGAATCGGAAATGTTCATCTCCATAATTAATTGAGTTTGTAAGAGTCTGAATATCTAAATTAATCAAAAACAAATAAATAACAAGTTTTGGCAGAGTTGCTAAAAGCTTTTCGAACAGAGAAAACAAAATCTTAAACGAGGCAGACAGTAATGCATTATTCTCACTCCTATTGCAATTCAAACCCAAGCACAAGTTTCATCATCCAAACAGTACAATAGACTTCGAGGAAATAGTCTACACAACCAAAGGCTTAATGGGGCTCAAAGCCAGCCAACTTATTATTAAAACAGGAACAAGGCAAATTAGATTACGCTTTGCGGCATACCTCACCATCACACACATATCCTTCCTTCGTCACTTCGACATGTGCTTCACCATTTTCTTCATTTTCCTTCTTTTTGTCCAGTGCACATTTTGGGTGCAGGTCGAAATTGCACTCTTTGCAACGGTAGGACCAACTATTTCCCATCTCCTCACAACCATCACAGCCATAAGTCGAGCAACGGGTAAGGACAAGCTCATGCTCATCGTGGAGGTCATGCTTTATCTTCTCAGGCCACCCCTTTGCCATTTCCTCAATTCCATGCTCCAACTCTTTGATCTTCTCCTCGGTGAATGGGTAAGCATCAGCTCCATGTGTCATCAACAAATTCCTGGCTTCTTTGGTAATCGTTCGTCCTGTAGGTCCTATGGCAACCAGGGAAGGAATGCCACTGATTTTGAATCTACTGCTCAAAGATTTCTTCCTCTCATCGCCAAAAGGCAGTGCCAACCATGGCATGCCTGAGAAGAATTTGTCGAATGAATCCTGATCGCGGTCGCTGGAGAGGAAGATGACCTCAAAATCAGTATCCACATTCTTGATCTTGTGATACGCTTCGATCAGTTTAGGGAGGAAAGCACGGCATGGACCGCACCAATGTGCTGAGAAGTACAGGAGGATGTTCTTTCCAACAAGCTCTTTTATTGGAACCTAATGGAAGAATATTATCACACTGGCTCAACTACCAGATTATAAGAAAAAATATACTCCAGCAAAAGATAAGGAAAGTTCAGTTAGGAAGATGCAGAAGTTGTTTACATGTTAAGCAAAAAAAATCAATACCTTCAATCCTTCTTTTCCAATGGCATAGTCCAGATCACCCGAAACAAGAAGTGACTCAAGCGTCTGTGCCTCAAGTTTGGCCTTTGCTTTCTCTGACAACTCATACAACTTCTCCTCAGAAAACGGGAATCCTTCCCATGCCTCAAATCCGTGCTCTTCGATAAGCTCAGTTAAATCGACATTCATAGTCTTCCCATCTGATCCAATCAAGACGACAGTAGGGATTGTCCGGAGTTCAAAATAGCGCGCAAGCTTCTCGGAGCTTTCGTCCTTGAAAGGAATCGCAAGCCAGGGCATGCTTTCTATAGCTTCATCATAAGAGGATTCCTCATCATCCAAGAGCACTAGCACAACCTCAAAGTTCTCTCCAATTTCCTTGAGCTTCCTATAGATTTGTGCAAGTATTGGAGTGAACTCAGCGCAAGGCCTTGAAGCATTGATTGAGAAGTACAAAGCCACTATTTTTCCTTCGAGATTTGAAACAGAAACCTGCATTAAATCAGCATTTATAAGTAAAATTACCTAAGACATATTAATTATAGCCATAGGTGAATTCAAACATCTCAAAAAACTATGGGAACATTGGCATCACCTTAGATTTATCGTTTGCAATCAGGTAGTCGCGGGAAGATGAAACTAAGACACTTCGAAGAGTTTGATCCTTCTTAGCATTCTCCTCTTCCTCTCTCAATTTACTGATCTTTTCAACAGTGAATGGATACCCCTCTGTACCATATTCACCTACAGCTTGAACACCTTCTCTATTAAGAACCTTCCCATTGGCATCCAGGATGACAAGGTGGGGTATGCCTCTGACCTTGAAAAGCTCATTAAGTTTTCCCCTTGTCTTCGTGTCAGAAAATGGGATTGCCAGCCATGGCATTTTTGAGAAGTACCCATTAAAGGAGTCCTCATCTCGATCAGCGGATACAAAAACAATTTCAAAGTTATTATCCTGTGAGGAGAGCTCATTATACACTTCAACAAGCTTAGGAGTGAAGCCTCTGCACGGTGGACACCATGAGGCTGAGAAGTAAAGAGCAAGTATTTTCCCTTTAAGATTACCAATAGCCACCTAAACAAGTAAATAGCTGGTTAGTCGCATGATTTTCAAAAATGTTCAAAGCTCACTCATGTTAACATGCACGGCATTGGCTATGAAGTGGAAAGAGAATTGAAAGGATATTCTGACTATGGTTCGAGAATGGAGAAGATATTTGCACGAAACAGAACGCTCAAGCTGTGTTCCCTGCGTTCAAAGCTTATTCATTTAACTTCGGTAATAAGCTACCTCCTAAGTTGTGACTAAGTTGTCAATATAAGATTTGTGCATTCCATGTTGATAAATTACTCACTAAAGTTTGGATAGGTAATTTGTGAATTGTTTCACTAAAACTTGAGCCTTAATTTACCGCAAGTATAATATACAAAATAGTAGGATCTCTAGCATGATGAGAAACCCCTACAATCAGTTTACAATGATGAGTATGTAATCCACTAATGGACAAGAGAGTAATCTAATACAAAAAAAATAAGTAAATAAAAACCATGTGAGCAGTTGCGTATCCAATCACTTTGGATTTTTGAGCTTTCCTTTATTCTGGGCTGGATGGACAGCCAATAGAAGAGCTTGGACTTACACAGGATGCAATTCAGAAGGGTAGATCAAGCCAAAAGGTTTTGACAAAAGGAGAAACTGACAGATTGAAACTCTACTAAAAAGGAAATTCTGAGAGCCTAACAGTGCAACGAAGAATTCCCAACTGCCATCACTTCTAAATTAACTAAAAAAAAAAAAGTAACCAAATTGTTCCTCCGATTGTATCCTCCCTTTTCATCCAACTCCCACAAGCTACTGTAAAATCTCTCATCTAAGATCAAATAGGATTGCCAGCATGGGTCAACATTTTCACGCCGAATGAGTATTTGCTTATCCTCAACCAAAAATCCAGTCCTCAGCTCATCGTAGTCAAAATCACGGACAATCAGGTCAACCCATCGAACATATCTTTTAAACCAAACAAAATCCCCAAAACCAAGGCTTAGCTCGAGTGATCGATATGCAAAGAACAAGATCTCAACTTTCTATAGTAATCAACCTACATCTTACTCTCTGATCGCAAAAAAATCAGATGCGTTATCAATATCATTTCAAAGGGATAGATTCCTCATAAACTACTACAGATCAGAGTGCGTAGTGAAAGGGAACAAACCTCGTCGCCGTTATTTCGGATGAGGAAGTTCCTCTCCTCAGTGGAGAGAAGCGATTCGACGTCTCCCACCTCATCTGCCGCCATTTTCTTATCTCGATGACTTGATTCCTCAGTCTTGTTGGTTTTCTTGTGATGTATGTAGTGTATCTGGGGAGAGCTCAGTCTCCCCATTTATAGAGGATGGAAGATGAACGTTACGCCTCCGTTGTCTCTCCGTTAACTTTGCTTCGCTGTTAAGGATTAGTACCAATCCAAAGAATAAAAAACATAATAATTTTATGATATCTGAATTTGTACATAAAATTTCTATAAAAAACATAACTTTATTTTTGTGAAATTTATTTATTTATTTTGTCATAGAATTTTAAAATAGAGTTTTATGAATTTAAATTTTTACAAAAAAAAACATTACTGAAAATTCCAAACTCAGTACTAAAAAATTCCAATTTATTCAAATCTAAATTTAGCTTTATATAATTTTTGCAGTCTTTCATATTTGTTAGAAATTATTTTTAAAATCGGATTAAAAAATCCTAAAATTTAATATTATGGGACTCAACTATAGCTCAATCTCAAAATTAACTAAGATTAAATAAAAAATTTCAGGAAAAAATTATTAATACGTCATCAGAATGACGTAATTGATGACATCATTTAAGATGATCACGTCTAGGAAACTTCCATGAAATTTACAAAGAAAAATGCCACCGACGAGAGCAGCTGCAACGGATATCCCAAGTTAACCCCACCAGATACGAGTGGATTAAACCAAATCAAATCAAGTTTGATGTTCTTATAATACTTTTTTTAAAAAATAAATTAATATCAAATAAGTGTATTAGCCGATAACATTCTATTTCAGATAGACTTAATCATAGTTTAAAATCAACGATTCAATTATTTAAAATCAATGGTTTAAAATTATCAGTTTGATGATTCACATAAGATAGATTCTTAATTTTAATCATTCAAAATGATTATCATTCATTATTGAAAATCACTGGTTTACAATTCGTACATGATTCATCACGATTTAAAATTATTATATTAAAAAAATTATAAATTCAATAAAAAAAATATATATTTATTTATTTAAGTTGTCTACGTATCCCTTTAGGATATAGAAAAATCAAAGTCCACATAATTCTTTTATTTTTTTTCCTTTTACTTTATGAAATGACGTTATTATTCATTTTTATTTCTCATTATCATAGTATTTGTTTCTTTGGTATCAAATTCTTCAACTTCATCATCTAAAAGTTACATTTCTTGAATTCTTTTTTCGACTATGGTTCAATCATCAAGTAATATTTGGACTTCCAATGAGTCGGAAGACAAAATCGATTGTCGTTCATCCAATATGTTACCGTCAACATTGAACGTTTATTCCACAGCAATTGTTGACATTGGACAAATTAAAATTTCTTTGGCAGTCATCAAGAGAACGTGAAAGCTTTGAGTCTTTTGTGATCATCACTTTAGGATATTGAAAATTGCATCACTATCTGCTTCATTAAAATCAAAAGAAGTCATAAAATAATTTTCAAATTCCTATGTGGAACTTGAGGATCCTCGTGGACGTTTCGTCCAATCATTTTAATAAAATTTATATTTTTGTAAGTTTTAAATTACTACTATTAGTATTTTGTGTTTTAGAAATATTAGTTTATATTTCATATTTTATACTATATTCTTTATAAATATCATATAAATAATTTCTAATATTATATATTGTAAGTACCCCAAGATAGTTTTGATGTTCATTAACCGAGTTAAGTTAGACCCTATGTATTTTTGATACCTTGTGTCTGAGTGTGCAGAGACTTAGGAACATAAGAAGTCGAGCGGAAGACGCAACGAACGAGAAGGATGACACAAGAAGCGAGTCGACGAGCTCGGTGCATCGGAGGGACAAGGGGCTGCAGAAGAGTACACCGGTGGAACGAGAAGCACGCGCGCGGCGTATCCGAGGGACGATAAGCCAGGGAGGAAGTCTGCTCGAGGAGAAGGCCGGAGTTGGATTCGAGTGAGCTCAACTCTGGATGGTCGAAACATCACCCAAGCATACAGAACAAGAAATGGTCAACAGTTGTGGTAGACCATTTCAGTCGCTCGAGACACCTCTATTTCTTTGGAGGCGCCTCGGATGTTCAAGCGTTGGGGGCGCTTCAGATGCTTTGGAGGCGCCTCACCCGCTAGAAGCTAGAGGCGCCTCGAATGCAATGGAGGTGCCTCAACCGCCTAGAAAGTCGTTGCGGAGCTAAAGCCACGTCAGCAACGATGGAGGCGCCCTCAAGCAATGGAGGCACCCCCATGACTGCCACGTCAGCAGACGCCCGTTGCTGAGGATGACGATGATGCTGATGGAGGCGCCCCCATAATTGTCACGTCAACAAATGGTCAAATCGACCAGTTTGCTATAAATAGATGTATCATCCTCTTAGATGAAACAACACACTCGTTCTTAACTTTCAAAACTTGTTCTCTATTGTTTGTGCTTTCAACTCGTGTAAGAGGCTTCTCCGCCTCCGACCCTTGTCGAAGGAGTTTTCATTTAGTACATTTCATTGTCTCGGATTAGCAACCTCCCTGATTGTAAACCAAATAAAATCTTTGCCTGCTTACTTTTTATTTATGCATTTTTTTATGTTTATTTAATATGTATGTTTTTGCTAATCTCAACCTAGCAAAAGAAAGCCGTAATTTTTATTTGCAGAGTTATTCACCCTTTTCTAGCCGGTCCATCCGATCCTACATATATAATATTATCAGGATCAGAAGAAGAAGAATCTTTAAATAGAATTAAAGCGTCATAATACAAACCTAATATTTCTTGTAAAACTTCTAATTTATATCTAAGGTATAAAGCAAATGCATCTAAATAAATTTCAAGAACTAACAATAATAGGTTGACATATAAATATTAGTTCATCAATACTAGCGATATTAGAACTAGCATTATTAAATTATATTAAAAATATTTTATGAGTTAATTCATATTCTTCTAAAATTAAATATAATAATTGTGAGATGTTGTGAGCACTATATGATTCATCAAAAAACTTTATAAGCTAACAATTTTTTTTAGATATTCTAAGAATTATTAATCAAATGGAAAATCACACCCATATACGAATGTGTTTGCCAATGATCACTCTAAATATTATAACATAAAGAAACTTTATTATTTAAATTACTAAATTCTTAAATTAAATTTCTCCCCTTATTTTACTAATTTTTTAATTATACAAGTAAATCTAGTTCTAGAAGTACGTTTAGCAGATGAATTAAGAGTTTCTTTACAAAAATCTTCAAAGTATATTTAGATCCAAAACTAAATGAAAAATATTCTACGGAAATAAATTTAGCTAATGATTCTTTTAATTTATTCTCAGAATATAAAAATAAATCAGAATCAATACTTTCACTAATTGAAAATCTAGATAATTGTACTTGAGAACAGTCAATTTCATATTCCGTCATGTGCTTCACTTCTAAGTATCGTTTCAACGATTCATAATCGTTGCCGGTTTGGAATATGTAGAAAATATTACAGTGCTTACATTTTGCACGTAATTTTCCCGACGGAAGGATGACATTCTGAAAATGTTTAGTAAAAATAGAAGATTTTAAAGAATGAACTTCCCGAACAGAAGTAATTGTATCGGTACTTCCTTTTGTTTCAGGTGTCGGAAGTTGTTCGGTCTCATCATTGGTGGATTGAATGTTAAAATCATTCGGATTCACTATTTTCTTCCTCCTCTAAGATCAAGCTTATGAACCTCCTCGTCCTTGGCCTCTACCATTGTAGTTGAAATTTAGAATTTGAGTTGAAAGCGTGTAGAGATTGCGGAATTGAGAATGAGAGTAGACATGATGAGTGTGAAAACAATGAAATAAGCTCTCTATTTATAGAGTTTGAAGAGCAACGGACACTTAATCGTAGTCTTTGATAAAAAAAAATGATCAAATGATCTCAACCGTTGAAAAAAATATTTTTAAAAAAATCCTCTCATTTATCCCCAACAACTAGAACCGCCGATTAACTGCTAGCTCCAACGTTTAAAGGAAAACAAAAAAAAACAAAACTTGAACTGGCGGGCCAAACCGGTGGCGATTCAGCGATTTTTCAAGGCTGGAACCGTAACCGGCCTAGGAGGGTGGCCGGGTAGTTACAATTTCTCCAGAATCAGGTCAATGGGTATCCGGCCTGTTGACCAGGTTACGAGCCCGAGAAGGGTCCGATTCAACCCCGGCCCGTGGTCAGGTCTAGTAGAGAAGATGAATATAGAACGATGAAATGAATTATCTATTTATAGAGTTTAGAGAATAACAAACATTAGATCGTAATCATTGATTAAAAAATGATCAAATGATCACAATCGTTAACTGACGATTCCAATGGTCGGTTCTGTAGGATCGAAGGCACGTGAGAGGGGGGGGGGTGAATCACGTGTTTAAAAAAAAACTTATCTTTTTAAACGGTTTTAAAACTTTTCGAAAACTTAGAGTATGCAGCGGAAAAATAAAACAGAGAAATGCACAGTTGGTTTTACTTGGTTCGGAGCCTTCGCCGACTCCTACTCCAAGG
>JBBUKS010000017.1:1517013-1527786 GCA_038050645.1 Hedychium gardnerianum
ATAGTTAGTAACATGAATATAAACTTTAAAAATTAATACTTTACTTTAATTAAAGACTTAAAGTTTAAAGCTTACTCTTTCAAATGTACTTCAATTTCTTTTACACCCAGATGAACTTGTAGTTAATGAAAGTATCCTCAATATCACTCTTAGCAAGTTGGGTGTGTGAGCACCATATGTACACCACAATGTACATTGATCAAATGTATCATCATTTTTTTCACATGCTTTTACTATCAATATTTTTCCAAATAACCCAGTCTTGTCTCTATGTTTTGTAAATTTCCTATTAATAATTGTATCTTGTAGATCTAACTCATTAGCATGTAAAATTTTCATACATTCAAAAATCCCCATTGCTACCTTCTTATAAAGAGCAATAGAACTATCTTTATAGTAAAAATAGGGATTCAACAAAAAGACTGTGATATGTAATGATTTATCAAGTCTATCCTTCATTTTTAACTCAATAATCACTATGATAGGCTAATAATTTGATTCCATGTTGTTTAGGGCCACCTTGATATCTTCTTTAGCTTGAAGAAGCTCCCCATATAGAAACCTTATGGATGACTTTCTATCTCCATCTACCAATCGAAGAACTCTTACCAAAGGAGTAAATATTTTCAATAAAATGTTACATCATTCTAAAAACTCATGCTCATCATAGTAGAATAAGCCAATTTCCCTTTATTTATTTTTAACCATTTACATTTCTCCCACATATCACTTGTAAACATGGCCCTTAAATTAGATTTTTTTCAATCAAATTTTGCAATGTGAGAAAATTTGATGCAAACCTGGTAACTCCTGGCCTGACTATGTCTCTCTTCTTCGTGAAACTTCTCATCAATAATAAAGTCTTATGGTGAGCATAAATAAAAATGGTATAAGACTTGGCTTGCTCAATAACCTTTTTATATTGTGGAAGCTTGCAAATACTCTCAAACATGAGATTAACAGTGTGAGTTACATATGAACTCCAAAAGATCCTAGGTCACTTTTCTCTCATCAATTTAGCTATAGCCATATTGTTGGTGTCATTGTCTGTTATAATCTGAACAATATTCTGAGCTCCTACTTGTTCAACACACTTGTCAATATACTCAAAAATAAGTTTAGCTATATATGTCTCGTCTAAAGACTCCTTAGACTCTAAAAATGTAGTACCCTCCTTGCAATTAACACACAAATTTAAGATGCTTCTTCTTTTTCTATCACTCCATGCATCTGTACGTCATGATCGAGCACATTCTTTGCCCATTCTTCTTCATGTTTTTTTAGCAGTTTCTTTGTTCTTTCAACTTCGGCTTTCAATAGTGGCTCTCTATGTTGATATTGAGTTGGAGGCTTGAATCCTAGTCCAAGTTGACCCACTGCCTCCATTAGTTACTTGAAGCTATCATTATCAACAGCATTAAATGGAATTCCATTTTCATAAACTCATCTCCCAATATATTGTTGAACTTGTTGAGTTCTCTCTTTGAAAAGAGCCTCATTTATATTTTTTTGGCGAAACACTTTACTCCCAGTTGAACCTACATTTTCTGGAGCAATTATCGATGCATATCTATCCATAGGGCTAAGTGGAAGAGGTTTTTTAATTCCATCTATCCCTTCAATTTCAGGACCTTTTTCTTTGTCTACAGAAATAGTCATATCTGCTCTACAACTTTATTCTTCCATTATTTTGTTCTTCTTTCTGTTCCTCTCTTCTAAAATAGCCCGTTTGCACTTATTTCTATCTTCTTGAGATGCTTTACGATAACCAGATATATTTTTAGGTATATTTCCTATGTGCTCCTTGAACCTATACACTCCCCCGACATCATTTTTCCATACAACTTGCATTTAATTTTGTCGAGATTCTTAGGATCAATCAACATCCCAAACTCCCATCCGATGTCATTTGACTTTCTTCTAAGAATCCTGGATTCGAGTTGAGTAACGAATGCTGTTGAAGATGGATTGTTTGCCATTATAGTGATAACCTGAAAAGTGATTTAAGAATAAATTTAGGAATTTTGAAATCATTAACAAGTCTGAGAAAAAAATTATATATAAAATAATTAAAATACAATTATATATAAAATATTAAGATATAATTATATTTGTACAAAATAGCAATACTATAAAGAGAATATATACGAAATATAATAGTCTCCCATGGTTCTAAAGTACAAGCAAAGTTGTCAAAAAATGTGAGGCGCAAAAAAGTACTCAAGGATCTTTGAATATATGGATTAATAATATTTATTAGAATTTTTTAAATTTAAATATATTTTTTTATATATTTAAATTTGATTTCTATGAATTAATAAAATTTATTTAAATTTTAAATATTTTTTTTATATATTATAATCTGATTTATATTAATTGATAAAATTTATTAAAGATTTTAAAGAAATTTTAATTTTAAATATATTTTTATATATTTTATTGAGAATAATTTAATTACGTTTTATGAAAGTCTATTGAAACTATCTCATTTAAGTCTAAAGTTTATTAAATTAATTAAATTTTAAAAAATTATTATCTACAGTAACCTCACGATCACGATGAACACTGACGGTTGTGGACGCATCGTGGGAGCTGTCCAGCGGCGCCGGAAGCGTCGTGGGACGGCGCCGGATGCGTCTTGCAATGTTTTCGACAGTTGCGGACGCCTCCCGCGACGTGTTCGGCGTCGCCAAAGACATCTGGCGATGTCCAGGATGTCAGAAAACTAAAAAAAATAACAAAAACAATAAATTTACCCGAATGAAGAGGTGAATCGACAAAAAAGTCCTTCCGCGGCGGTGAGAAGACGAAGAAGCAAACCGTGGATTTGGTTTTAAGTTTTAATTGATAAGCAAACCCTAGTTTTTATTAGGCTTTTAGATTTAAAAGCCTAATAGGTAAAAAAAAATATTTGGCTGCAACGACGCCCAACACCGCCTAGCAGTGCCAAGGTCGCCCAGCAACGCCCAAGGCCGCCTAGCGCCGCACAGGGCCACTTAGGTTGGCTGGCTAACCCCTTTACGGTGCGGTTGGCGGTCGCCTCGCGCTTAGGCGACCGCCTAGGTTGAAATTTAGAACAGAGACTAAAATGTTTTGACATGAATGAGAAATCAAAACCAATTAGTACCCCACTTGCTTCTCATTGCAATTTTAGTGCATCCATGTCACCAAAGAATGATGCAGAATATGTCAAAAATACCATATGCAAATATTGTTGGTAGTTTGATGTATATAATAATAGTATGTACGAGGCTCGATATTTCATAGACAATTGGGGTTATAAGCAGGTATATGCATGATCCTAGAAAGGAGCATTGGCAAGCTGTGAAATGAATTTTATGATATATTCTGAACACCGTAGATGTTGGTTTGATATTTCAGCAAGATGGTCAGTATGTAGTTGAGTATTGTGATTCTGATTATGCAGGTGATTTGGACAAGCGTCGATTAACTACTGGTTATGTGTTTTATTTTGCAAAGGCATCCGTCAATTAGAAGTCCACTTTATAGTCAACAGTTGCTTTGTCTATGACAGAAGTAGAGTATATGACACTTACAGAGACCGTGAAGGAGGCAATTTGACTTCAAGGGTTGTTTGGTGAACTGGGAATGGAGCAGAAGCACATTAAAATGCATTGTGATAGTTAGAGTGTTATTCATTTAGCAAATAACTGGGTTTATCATGCAAAGACGAAGCACATTAATGTTTGATATCATTTTATACATGAGATTTTAGAAGAAGGTGGAATCATAATCTCGAAGATTCGAATCACTAAAAATCCTGACAAAAGTGGTAACTACGATTTTGTGAGAGTGATATGAAATTTTACTCATGTGGAGATTTATTATTTTTTGGGCCCAATATTTATTTAGTCCATTATTTTTTTAATTTGATAAAATTAAATACTAAGAGTCCTTATCCCTTTTGGTTTGATATAGAATTTTACTTCCACTCCTATTATTTGGCACGCAATTTTTTTCTCCTCATTTTATAATATTTTCTAAACTAGTGAAATATAATTTTGATAGTGTCTACGGATTTAGACATATTTGACCGAATCTCATAAAATATTTGTTTTTTTTTTTACTTCGCAAGCTTTTTGAACGATTCAGTCCTCGATCGTGATGGACCATCTACGAAAGGTTGCGGCTTTGCATCTCGGTGGCTCAAGGACTAGTCTACCTGCACTCCGGCTACGACTTCCCAATCGTCCACTGCAATCTCAAGCCATCAAGCATTCTCCTCCACAAGGATTTGAAGGCACATCTGAGCGATTTCGGTACCGCACGCATGTTGGGCGTTGATTTGCAGTTGCAGGACGGAAGCAAGCAAGCAAGCAGACCTCTTCCTCAGCATTCCAAGGCGCCATTAGTTACATGGCACCAGGTGATCAGCTCTTTAGATTAACTTCACCGTGAGTCCATTCTGCGTGACCAGAAGGAGGCCGACAAGCGGGCAATGGAAGAAGGCGGCAACTGCGTGACGCTGCCGCAGCTTGTGGTGCGAGTAGCAGATGGTGACACGAAGCTCGCAATGGAGATAAAAGAAAGAGAGCTCGTAGTTGTGCTGGAGTTGGCGCTGTCGGCCTCCTCCTCACCGTCTGCACTGCATGGGGTCCCCTCGCACGGTAATTTTGATCCTGCAGGTAAGGATACTACAGTGACTCATGGGGTGGCCCAGATGAGTCTCGTTCATTCCATGATTCCACGATGATAAAACATGAAACGCTCGTTAACCCGTCATAAAGATGGATCCCATCTCGCACAGGGCGCTTAGCGGCGCTGTTTTTTTCTCTTTTCCCTCCTTTTTCATGAAGGATTTTCTTCAATTCTCTCTTCTTTTTTTTCTCTTTCTTTGCGTGAAAAATTCTTTTTTTTCTCCATTCGCGCCTCGAAATAAACAGAGCATAAATGGTGGCCATCCAATACATCACATGATAAAGATTTTGAATAAAGAGTTAATCACGGTTCGAGAATCAGAGGACTTGAGGAGGTAGGCGTGGAAGAAAGAGTTTAGATTGAAGGAACTTTTGTGTCAACAAAATCAGTCAAAAAGAAACTCGAAAGCAAACTTACAGTTCAAAAAGGTGAGGACCTAGATAAATCAGCATTGCAAAATTCTTCTATTAATCACAAGAACAGTCAAATGGTGGAAACGGTGGAATTTGGATGCCCATGGCTGAGTATTTTGGATGCTTGTGGCCGAGCATCGTAATTTCTGTATCTTAATAAGATAATTTTCTTGCCCAAAATTAACACACAATTAGAAGGCGCCGTTCTTACCCTAGCATGACCTCTACGATGCTTAAGAGAGATTTGGAAAAAAAAACGTAAAGATACAGTAGAATGAACGAGAATGTTGATGAGAAAGAACATACTCTCTCCTTCGATTACCCATGTCATTTTATAATCTCCGTCAAGCAGCGGTCCTCATTATGGCCTTACGATTTCCCCTATGCAATGTTCGTCGATTATCATTACCACCTAGCCGTTTGGTAATAGCCCCGTGATCGCCTCCTTTTGTAATAGTTAACGCTCGTTATTATTGATTGTCTTTATTGCCTGTCACATCCTCTTTGAATAAGATATCATCAACTCAGCCTTACGCCCCTCTTCCTTGACCCAGCATCTCTGATTCCGAGCTCCATCCGGCTATGAACCCAAGTGTTGTATTATAGCACTGTTTATGAATTTAAGATTTGATCGTATGCACGGATGTTGATTCGAACTTCTTTTATGATGATGGTGTGGTTGGTGAAATGATAGTGGATAGGAAATAGTTTAAATGACTGGAAAATTAAAAAAATAAAAATTAAATCATCTTGTTTACTCGAGTAGAATTGAGAAATGGCTCTCACTGAAGTAGCACAAACCATACAACAATCTGGAGAGAAACAAATCTTCCCTTCAATTCAATCATGAAACTATTCATCATTCACCGAAGCAATACAAATACACTTAGTCACAACGTAATTGAGAGAGGAACAAATCTCTCTTTCAAGTTATTCATTATTCACAATCACTGAAGCAGTGATGAAGTTCGATGCATTATTTACTGAAGCAGTGATGAAGTTCGATGCATTATTTACTGCAATGTTCATCGGATTCGGCTTCTTCTTCTTCTATTTCAAGTACTTGACATATGCGACGTGCGACGAGTTCGACACCCTGCTTAACGTCCCCAGCAGCGGCGCCAGCCAGCACCTCGATTCGTTCTCCCAGAACAAGAACCCTCTGCACTTGCAGTCGGCGCTGCATCTCCTCCTGCACTCATTCACCTTCAATTTACTTTCGCCGTCGCTGTACGTGCTCAGGAAGTTCTCCACCCCTTCCACTTTGAAGTACTTCGCCGCCGTGTCCCCTGCCTTGCAGCCTGCCAGGCTCGGCGGCGCGCATCCCCTACTCCACCCCAGCAGCCCGCCCCTGCTCGGGCACGCCACGCACATCTGGTCCTCGCACACCCCCAACTCGCCGCAGCGGCTCGGCAGCGCGCATCAGGCGAGCCACCCCCTCGCGTCGTCGAAGAAGGCGAAGGTCCGCTCCCACGCCTGGGTGTCCACCGGGTCGTAGTACGTGTACACCGCCAAGTTTCCGTCGACTTCCAGGCGGAGGAGCGATAAGGTGGCGTTGTACTTGGGGCGCGCCAGGTTTATGATCAGTCTGCACTCCCACGCGAACGCGTCCTCCGTCTCCGGCTCGCACACGAACGTGACCGACTCGCCGGAGAAGCTGAGCAAGCCGTCGGAGTAGTTGTAGTACGCGAGCGGCCTGGCGGCCACGCTGTTGATGTACAGGGTAATCCCGCCGGGCGAGAACACGAGGCTGTAGATGCCGAAGGAGCCGTCGACGGCGGATCTCCGGCTGACGAGCTTGTTAGGGCCGCGGAGGCGGAGGGACTGCCCGACGAGAAGCGTGTCGGTGGGGTGGTCGAAGCTTTGCCAGACGAACCGGCCCTTGGCGTCGTAGAGGACGGCATTGCCGGTGGGCAGTAGGCGGAATCCGACTACGCCCCGGTTAGCGGTGCCTGTCTACCAGACGACGCGGCCGTCGGCTTCGGCGAGGACGAGGTCGCCGGAGGAATGGAGCGAGAAGGTGGCGTTCTCGCCGACGGGGCGGCCGCGGTTGGCCTCCCAGACCCAGCGGAACAGCGACTCAGACCGGACGGTGCCCATGCGGAGGGCGAGGTAGAAGGCCCCGGGAGTGGTGTTGTAGAAGGCGAACTGGAAGGGCGAGCTGGCAACGGGGAGGACGCGGTAGCTGGCGTCGTACTCAGTGATGTAAGGCCCGAACTCGCCTTCGTTGACGTAGGTGAAGGTTTGCACAGTTTGGCCTCGAGCCAACGCGATCGCAGAAGAATGAAAAAGAATCAGAAACCACACCACAGAAGAAGAAGATGAAACAGCGGCCATTGTTGATCGATCAGTGATGAGCAATGCGAAGCAACTTTGGAGAAGCTAGCCATTGTTTATATACTCGCCTTGGATGGATCTCAATAAATACTGTTCTTACCAGCTATAAGTCTCTGTTTTCAGCTTCGGCGGCGACCGAGATCGGGGGTTGAGGATAAGATCTCATTGATGATCTGTTGAAAAGAGTTCATTATGTGGGTGTCGGTGTGCAGGAAGTCGTCAATTTGTTTGAAACAAAGCTGAGCATTGCTGAGAAGTTCCGAGTTTTTGTATGCTAAAATCGTCGGCGCGCTGCTGTGATGTGGATAAGAAAGAAGGATCTTTCTCGACCGCGGACGCTCCACTCTGTGGGTTGCTGTAATGCTATAATGGGGAAAAAGGTCACTGGTCATTCACAGGCGAAGGTGGTTTTTATAGGTTATCCTATTATTGGATAAGGACAGGCAACAATGGAGCTAGTGGTCCTGGAATACAAGCAAGACAAAGAAGCTGGCTAAAAGAAAATTAAAAATTTAATAAAAAAAGTAAAAAATAAGAAAAATAGGTTACCTTACGGCTTCGATGCTATTTTATATAAAATAATTTCAAGATAAAGTGGGGAAGAATAATTTAGACAAATATATATATATATATATATATAAAATTTTATTTTAATAGTTTTTAAAAGAGGAACATTACAAGATTTCACCTCCCTCCCTGTGTGACTTGGCTTTGATGCAGTTTCAAGAGTGGATTCAGAATTTTAAAACTAAGAAAGATCCATTTTATTTATTCGAAGGTGCAGATCAAGAAATAAATTTACTATTCAAATATATCTTTGAAGAGAATGGCGAGAAGAAGAAGGAAGAGAAGGGAAAGGAAAATAAAATGGAAAAAAGAAAAAAAAGAAATGAGAAAAAGGGAAAGGAAATTAAGTAATGGCGTCTTTGCTATTGCGGTGAGGTTGTGACTCACGGATGCCTCAGTAGTGACCTCGCCCGTGACATCACAGACCTCTCCTCGCAACCTCGCAGTGAGGTCGTGAGGGCGGACCTTGCCCGCGACCTCGTGGCGAGGTCGCGAGGCCGGACCTTGATCGCGGTGAGGTTGAACCTCGCTCCAAAGTAGCGGCGCAAGCGATTAGTGATCCTTTGAGTTGGTAATTCACAATCATTTTCACATTCTTTACTTGAACATCTATTACTTTTTCAGTGTTTTTGTCCGATTTTTTTAGATTTGTGCAAGCAAAAAACCCTCATTTTCTTCCGAATTTATCCCCTTTTAAGACATTTTTCGCAACATGAAGCTCAAAAGGGGATTCTGCTATCATTGTTAATACGGGGAGTATGAGAAGCCTCCATATATACCAAGGAGGTCAAGAGCTTTGTTGAGATAGAGGTCAAAGTGAAATAGATCCATTGGAGCAGCTTCGCTCGGTCCTGTTGAGACCCGCTAGTCATCCCGACTGACGCTGACCCGCTAGTCATCTCGACTGACGCTGACCCGTCAGTCATTCCGACCGGGCTAACTCTCTTGTGATATGGAGAGTATGAAAAGCCTTTAGGTGTACCAGGGATGTCAAGAGCCTTACTGAGATGGAGGTCAAAGTAAAATATATCCACCGGAGCAACTTCGCTCAGTCTAGTTGTGACCTACCAGTCATCCCGACTAACACCAACCTGCTAGTCATCTCGACTGACGCCAACCCGATAGTCATCCCGACTGACGTCGACCCGCCAGTCATTTCCGCCAGGCCGAATCTCTTCCATTGAATATTTTAAAGCTCTATGACTCAGCTAGTATGTGGTCAGCATCACATAAGATAGCATGTGAGTTATCAGAACACGTGGGGCAAGATGGATGATATAACGTGATTCTCTCATAATTTTCTGTCACAAAATGTGGATGACATGACCTATGACATGACAAGTCTCTTGTCGCAAATATGACATCCTATCAACAATATGCCTATAAAAGCCTCGCCTCCCGTGGGCCAAGATACACAGAATGCTCCGCGCGCACACATGCTCCATTTTTATTGTACTTCTTCTCATTTCCATCTCCCCCGAGAGACTTACTTGAGCGTCGGAGTGGATGAGCTAGGGTACTCCCCGACCTCCATTCTAACCTCTCTCTCGCTCTTTTATTGTTAGCAGGTTCCCTGATCGCCTCAGTCGACTCAGCAGCTCCTGGTGACTCTCCTTTAGCTCCATATATAAGATATGATAAAATTAAAAACTTAGGCCTTAAAGATAAGAAATAATCTAATGAAAATTTTAGATTTTTTTTTAAAAAAATCGGGGACTAAACCAAATTCATACGAATTAACTAAGGTTATTACTAATTAAACTAGGAGTTGATAAAATTAATTAAACCCAAAGTATTAATTCGAAACCCTAAGTTAATTAATTAAAACCTAAGTTGAGCATTATAAATATCTAAACTAAGCTTCTTTTCATCTCCAATCGAGCTCCCCCCCCCCTCAACCACCATTTCACTCCACTGTCGCCGACCCCAAACCCCTTTGATAGAAGGCGAGCTTCGGTCAGCACCTCCATACGTCGGCCACAACTAATAACCAAGGTCAGGCATCGACCGGGGAGGAGCAAACCTATTCCTGAGCCTTCTCCTTCTTCCTCCCCAAATCCACCGTCGACCCGAGCTCTTCCTCCCCGAAGCAATCAACCGCTGAGCCCCTCCCCTCTCGATCGATCTTCTTCTTCTCCTCATCAGAGCATCGTCGCCATCTCCTCTTTCCCCGACTTCACAGTAGCTCGCCGCCGGCGTCGCTCTCATAGGTTGCGTCGGTCACTGCCCTAGGCTGGGAGGTCGTCGGAGAGGACAGTCGATTCTTTTTCCCTTCTCCCTTTTCTTATCTGAAGTCTCCACCCCCAACCCTGAATCCTTTGTTCCATCTAGATTTATGGTAGATCTGTGGTGGGTGTTGCGGTGTTTTCTGCTCCGGTCATCCCAAAGTCGCAAGCCAGCTCCATTTGCTCCGACCAGAACCTAGTATTCTAGCTAGAATTGGTACGGGTGGTTACTTCTCCGGCTAGATTGGACATCCAGGGCAGATCGAGTTTCCTTCCACCTCTCTCCGGCCACCAAGAGTTATTCCGGAAGCCATCATCAATAAGGGGTAAGTGTTGGTTGGAGATGAATTGGTTTGGTGTCCGTATAGATTAATGCTCAGTTTGTTTTCCAGCCAGATCTGTTGTTCCGACCAATTCTAGGGCTTGTGGCTATTGTTCCGGCAGAATTGAACTCTGGCAGCCCTGTTCCGGCCTGCCAGCTAGCTCCGATCACAGCCCAGTCATCTACAGTAGGTAAGATGAGTTAGAAGTTTGAATGTGTATGGATATTGCTTTGTGTGTTCTTGTTTAAC
>JBBUKS010000017.1:1547624-1576180 GCA_038050645.1 Hedychium gardnerianum
GCTGGATGCTTTGGGGGTTGGAGGAGGAGCCCGCACGACGCTTCTGAGGCCAGCCGTGAACCTCGAAACCTCGGGCGTGCTGGTGCCGGTTTCGGTGTGCGGGCGGAACGGTATGTTTCGCCCGTACCGGGCGGTTCGACACGAGATTTTAATCACCATTCCTTACACACTCTAGAATAGTTATATGCATTTCTTTTCCAATTTTAAACATTTTAGGTTCGTGTAGCTATTTAGTGTAAAAGGGATACATGGTTCTAAATTGTTCTAAATTCATAAACAAGCATTGGTATGTGTTCCCCAAACCCTCTAGAGTCGTTATATTTATTCCTTTTCTAATTTTAAACATTTTAGGTGCACATAGCAATATCAGGCAAAGTATATTGCTTAAATTAATAAATAAGCACTTATATACATTTCTTAGATCTTTTGGAGTTACAATATATATATATATATATATTAATTTTTGAACACTTCAAATTTTCTGTTAAAATAATCCATCATTTAATTTTTCTCAATAATTACACATTCATTTTAATCATGCATAAGGTAAATATTGAAAGGAAACAAGCAAGAAGAGTCACCTCAATTGAAGAGCATCTGACTTGACACTTGCTTGACCATACAATGCACCCAAACATATTTGTAACTCAATTTACAATACACAAATCAGATCAAAATCTTAACAACGATTTCAATCATCAAGACAAAATAACAGCAAAGAGCTTACCTCAAACATGAATCACCAAAGTGGAATGAATCAACCCCAACTCAAATTTTCATTAGTCAAGAGATGAGATCCTAAGATGAGAGTGTCATCACACATCAATCAAATAGTACAACATTAAACTAAAATCTCAACTCCAGATAAATTCACTCAACATTTGGCATGATTGTGTTCGTTTGCACCCCTAATCATGATATTCCAAGCTAAAAAATTACCAAAACACGATATTGATTGACATGGCCCTGTAGTCTCTCAAATGTTGCTTGTGTTGATCATACTGATGAGGATCATACTTCAACATGCTTTGACATCCACTAAGATGAATTCAATGTTGCTTGTGTTCTTGTAGTTTAATTCTCTTTATTCTAATTCAATTGATTATGTAATTGATATATTTTTATTTTCTAAAAGTGAACAAGTTGTAGAAGATTATAGCAGTAAGATTTATATGAATTCATCTCAAAACACATTGAATCAAAATTATTCTTAATCTAAGTATTAAAATTTAAGTGAAAGAGTATGAAATGAGTAAAATTGATGCATCATGGGGTGCCTTTACACATGTTGAAGCATATCAAGTATTAGGATGATATAATAAATAATTTTAATTCAATAGATAATCTAATTGCTATAGTTTTACTTTTAGAAGTAAATAAATTAACTAATAAAGAAGGGAAAACCTATAAATTGTTTTGGCATGCTTTGATGAGTGTCGAAGTGTGCCAAGTATTGGTACAACATGGTGTCAGTATTTAAACTGTGATTTGTTACACAATAGTTGATCACATGTTCTTGATGTTTAATAGGTGACACAGAGAAAAAACTATCTTTCCGGCATAACTGAATGAAGCAGGAATAGGGACTAAATTTTAGTGATATACGTTGTGTACCAAATGATATCTACAATATTGTCCTTGTAAATATGTCTTGGTAGGAGATTTCGTTATTGACCTTGAATATCTTATATCAAATGCTTGATTTTATTTTGTTTTACTTTTTATGGTTCATTTTTTACATCCAGTTTTGGTACCATTTTGACATTGGATGAACTAATTTTAATACCAAAGTACTAAAAGGTTTAGATGTCTCTTTTTTTTTAGATGAGAAATAATGTCTTGCTACTCTTGGTTAGTTTGGTGAACTGTTTGTTCTTCTGTTTCCTGTGCAACATCATAATCTGTTATGGCATACTATTTCTGCTTTTGCAGGTGAATGAATGTATCTGTGTTTCTCAAAAAATAGGTGACATACTCTTTCTGGATGATGAAAGTGGTCAAGAAATAAATTCATATGAGTTTGTTCCTGCTGAGTTCTTTGAGGACATGGAATTTCCATGGAAAGGACGAGTTAAGAGAATTCATGCTGAAGAATCATATGGCCAAGTTGATAGGGCTGCAGAGGCCTTGTCTGTTGCTGTAAGTCAACTATCCTTGTAAATCCATTAACTATATTTCTATTTATTTTTACTTAAACTTTTGACTAATAAAAAAGTATATAGAGAAGAAGATGAAGTTGCAAATGATTTTTAGTGATTTGGAAAAATAATTGTGAAAGAATCGCTAGATAATTATTGTGATGAATTTTATTTGATGTGATAGAATACATGTATGAAAATATAGTTTCAAGTTGTAGTTAGTAAGGTTGTTGCATGAATTGCAAATGATGTAGTTTTACAACTCTAATTCCTATCTTTTGTGTTAGTATTAGATAAACTCTTCAATCATATAAGATGGTATATTTTGTTGGAATTTGTCAATGATATTGTGTCAATGCGTAAAAAAGTTTATATTTTAAGTTTGAATATTGGGAAAAAAGATTATATGTTAAATGGTTTAACTTCGAACTAAAGTTCAATATATGAAATCTAGTTTCAACAATATCAAAAAAAAAATCTGAAGTAATAGTTAGGATAGATGAAATGAAAGAAATTTTGTAAGTTATCTAGGATCTATTATTCAACAACCTAAAGATATTGATGAAATATAATAAAAATTTGTTGATTGAAATATGAGTTTCTAAGTTCTTGTGTGATTGTTTGTATGCCCCATAGGCTAAAAATCTTAAAATTTTCTTATATTATATGTTATACTTTAAGAATCGAAGTATTTCACAATTAGTTTCATGATCTAAATGGCTCCTAATTTGAATTGGATGGGATCTTTTTGCCACCATGACAATTCATCAACATCATTGTGTCAGTCATCGTTCCATGTGACAATGTGCGCTAGAGACTTCATGTGCGCAACACAACCTATAGCTACACACCAGTAATGAAATATGTACTGTGTACAAAGAGATAAATAAATGAACATAACACACTTTATTGATAAAAAAAACCCTGCTAAATATGCCTCAAAGCAGAGACCTAACTTCCCAATTTGCGCCTCTGTAAATTTAGAAGCAAAAAACAAAATGGATTTCATTTAGTAATGGTTCGTAGAATGCAGCAAAATGTATCTAGCGAAAGGGTTCGAAATAGGGGTAACAAAAAGTTTGTGTATATAAATACACTATGCATGAGATGTGCCATGTTACATCGCTATAGATGTTACGTCAGGAGGAACATACTTGATGGCTTTGAAAACTCACAAATAAGGTTAGTCAGGAGTTTCTAGTGGTGTTTCCAGAAACCTCTAAACAATAACAGGAAAGCTCAAGGTCCTCTCCTGTAATTGGAATCAACAGTTTTCAAATTTGGCAAGAGGTGAAGCTATATACTTGGGTTTGTAAATTGTAATAGATGTTGATGAGCGTAGAGGTTTTGCATGCACTTTTGGAGGAGATGAGAGGTGTACGTTAAATGTGGATCATAGAGAGAGAATGACGGAAGGACCAAATAGCAAGGCAAAGAAGGCCTTGCAGCTCATGGTTTTTGTGTGTGATGGCTCATGTTTGGAAAGACAAAGATAGAGAAAAGGTCGTCAGTGAGAGGAACCTGTGTCCTATCTCATAGGGAATAGGAGAAAAGGATGAAAGAAAGAAATGTGATGATCACTTCGAGGGGATCAACCTCCAATAATGATCATTTCAAGGGAATCAATCTCCAATAATCAATGTAATTTGATAATTTAATTGAATCACTTTATTGCCTCCCTCAAAAGATTATATAATGCTTCTATATATAGGCATACAATAATGCCTTGTCAATATAAAAATTACTAATAAATCTAATATCTTATTCTATATTTTGGAAGAGAACATTAATAACAAATTTAATAGATAATATTTTGAAGGGGTTATTTGAATATGTCTATTTGGGGATCATATCGGAGAGTTGAATGACCTCCCCCTTATGGGCATTTGGAAAACCTAACCAAAGCAACTATTACCATGTAAAATTTGGGGATATGAGAATATTGTGTGGGACTCATTACCATATAGAATTTCGGGATAGGAGAATATTGTGTGGGACTCAAGTAAATGGGTTTATAAAGACTTGTGATAATATCCTAAACCATAACTATTAATGTTGGACTAAGACCCTATTAATCTAATACCTCTTAAATTAATAATTAATCTCCTCTTAAATTATCGTGCACAAAGTAAACGAAAGGGTGAAATATAAATTAGCAGTACCTTAACTAGAGACAAAGGAAAGAGGAGGGTTTTTAATACGAAGATTATGAATGGTAAATATTTTAGATCAACCTCTTTTTTAACTTGTCTTTTTTTTTCTTTTTTTTTTATAGGTCTTTAAAAAAAGTCCAACTCTTTTCTTTTTTAATCTACTACCATTTCATTCCAACCCCTTTTATTTTTTTTTCCCAAAACCTTCTACTACCATTTCTTTTTTAAACAGATCAGATTGGACCTCATTGAACCTGTGAACTAGAACATGTCAACGACAGAGTACTGCATTCTCCATGATGTGGTATGATGTCGCAGCCCAAACAATTGTTTTGCCTCGTGTACTTGCCTACTAAGCTTAGATCTTGGAAAAGATGCCTATGCAGACTCTGAGTCCTTGTAGGAGTCAGAACAGCTATAGAAGGTGGGATTGTTGAGAATAAAAGTGGAGAAGATTTTATGTTTTCGAAGAAGTTGAGGGGCCTGTAGAATTTGGAGGTTTAGGAGAAGATTTGGGGCCATGGAAGTGATAAGATGGATGTTCATTGGTGGTAGAGGCAAGGTGGCAAAAAAAGTGCGAGTTGCCATTTGCAGGTCAAGGTTGATGACATTGTTGGGATACTAGTTTTGTCACCAGAAGGGAGTTTAGAGCGTCTAAATTATGTGAGTCGAGCCTTGGGAAGATGATAATGTAGGAGCTGTACTAGGCTAGTTTGTGGATGGCTTGGCCTGTTTCTTCTAGGTGTGACCTTATAGCTAGACCTTGCTTTGTTGATTAAGTCATCTCCATGCTTCAACTGCACTTGAGCATTGCCTTGATTTTGGGCTTAGAGGGAGAAGAGTACCTAGTTAGGAAGAGCTACAGGAGGAAATTTCTGTGTTGAAAGGAGGAAGGTGTCTGCAGGAAGGATATATCATAGCTTTCTTGTTGTGGTGCTTGGTTTTGACGGCAATGATTACGCAAACATAGGTGACAATTGCGCACATGAAAAAAATGTAGAGGTTGGGTTAGCAACCAGGTTGGAGATTTTATATGAGGGGAAAAGGAAATAGGAAAATCTAGCACTGTGTCATCATATCAAATTTTGGGTCTTCCCCATAAAGGTACCAAAGAGGAAAACGTTAACCCTAGGAGTCAGCATAATACCTTGTAACTAAAATGCCTAAACTCACAAGTCATGATTCATATGACTCCAATAACTAACTCCGACATTTAACTTGTATATGCATGAGAAGTTGAGTGTTACTGTGTACCCAAAGTACATAATATGTAACATTTTCCACCCTATTAAATTACATATTGGTTTACTCCTTGAACTTCTTGTGACATTCTATTTTACCCAAACACTTTTTTTCTGTTTCCCCAGGTTATGGAAGATTTTTTTCCAATCGTTTCAAGAGTGAAATCTCTTGTAACTCCTCTTGGAGGTCCAAAGGGTGAAATATGTTATGCAAGAGAGCATGAAGCCGTTTGGTTCAAAGGAAAACGGTTTGTTCCAGCTGTATGGGCCAACACCAATGGGGAAGAACAAATTAGACAACTCAAACCTGCTACAGATTCAAAAGGTAGAAAGGTTGGAGATGAATGGTTTACTACTAGCAAGGTTGAGGATGCATTGAACAGGTCCTCACTTTCTAAATTTGGCTTCTTGATTCTTGACAAACTTGTTTTTTTGGCATGATTATGTTTCTCTGATATGTTTCAAACATTCGGTTTGTTGAAAACTCTTTACAATGTTCTGCTTAATGTTTAGGTACCATGAAGCATGTGATGATGCCAGGGTTAAAGTTTTGGATTTACTTAGAGGATTGTCCAGTGTTTTGCAAAGCAAACTGAATATTCTAGTTTTTTCATCCATGTTACTTGTCATAGCGAAGGCACTTTTTAGTCATGTCAGGTGAGATCTTTTAGCATTCAATTATATCATTATGAAAAAAAGTTACTTTATACATATGTTACTTTTTCTTGAATGTTCTGCCATGACAAAAAAAAAACAAGGGTAGTTTTTGGTGATTAATTTTGAAATGGCATGATAGGTTCTTGTAATACATATTAGTTTGCTTACTAGTATATTGGAAACTTTCTAGTGTTGTGTGTTGTCTTTCCCTAGGTAGGCCTCTCACACCTAGCATGAGCTAGTTTTGTCGTGAAGTTAGTTTTGCTCGCCATGTGTGAACTGCAATAATGTTGACAAAGATATAGACAGATGTCAGTCAAACTAACTAAATGTATACCTCTTGAAAAACTCGATCAATATTATGTACATATATCTCAGAAAATAACCTAGAAGTCAAAAACTCTAGAACGTGAGAATAAAAAGGCAAAATAGTTATAAGAGAAAGGCATATGATGTAAAATAGTATATTTGATAACAAAATCCAATGAACAATTAATAGTCAAGGCTATCATTTTTTGCACTCAACCTTATTAATCTCTTATCTTAAATTCTTTGTTAAATTTCATTATTTCTTGTGTTCCCTTTTGAATTTATTTGGGAATATGTTATACACATTACATAAGAGCAAACAACTCGCAATTTGTCTAGTACATGATGCATCGTACATAGGGATTAATGATCTGCAATCCACCTAATATGAAGTGTATCATAAACTTAGATAAATATATATAGGGTGAACAATTTTCAATCCATTTGATAAACATGCATCGTACATATATAGGGTGAACAACACAATCTACTCAAAATGCACCTTACAAAAAAGGGCGAACGATTTGCAATCCATCCGGTAAACATCCTATATAATATGATTGAATTCTACATGCGCAAAAAACCCAAGGGCTCTTTGTAAGCATGAAACCAATACTCTATAACATAATTAATTCATTTGTTTTATTAATTCAATATAAGTAGTGATGCAATTTTTTAGAGTATGGAGCCGAAATTATATGGCACAAAGTCATACATTTGTTATTTTCTTAATTTATAAAATGCGGAGCTGAAGCTTTGTAACATGAGTAATTTAGTTACACAACTCTTTTAGAGTGTAGAGGCGAAGCTCTAAGATATAAATAACGGATTTGTTGTTTGATTGTTCGGTAAACAAAGTTATGCTTTAATTCACAAATTTTTAGTGTACATGTTATTTTTTGTTAATCAATTTATCAATAGGTGTCATAAAAAATGCCAAGATTGATAGACAAAACAATGAATATTAAAACGACAAGCAACTAGGAAGCACATATCTTAGAGCTCAAATTTTGATAGAGGCAATTACGGAAATAGTTTTCATTTCCAACAAGTTTAGAATTATTTCATTTTCTTTCATAAATTTAACATGCAAAAGGTATATATAATGAAACAAGTAACAATAAACTCAGCTCAAAGAAGAAATTCACATCATATACAATTTATCTCTAAACACCTTGAGGTTATGCTAGCAACTTACTCAGGCTCACCATCAAAAGGGACAAACTACCTAATCCCCAAGCTTTATGAAATACACAACATAATATCACTAATAACCAGACAATAAAATGGAAACGACTAAGTTACTACTACTTTCCTTTAAAGCAAGGCAACAAAGGCAACTCGGTAAGAAACTGGCATTCACATCAACGGATTAATCTTGCGAGAAAATTTCAACAGGAGGATAGTGATTTCCTGAGATAAGCAACGCAGCCTATAGCAGAGAGATCAAACATGGAGAGTTCGGTAGCTTGCCTTGTCAATGGCTAGGTCATACATTGTGTGGAAAAACAACGAAGTGGTGACTACTTCAACGGAGGCAATGGTGCAATGACCTAAGGCAATGTTCGAACATCAAGAGAGAGATCGAGAAGGAAGAGATCGGAGACGGAAGGGATGGTGGTTCCGGTGGCAATTGCTGCTTCAAGTGGAGACAGTCAAGGGTTGTGGGGATGACGGAGGCATGGCGGCAACGGCAAGGCAGTGACGGTTGGATTAGAGGGGGAGAAAATAAAGCATGATGCGGTGTGGGGATAAGTGGGTTTAGTTTATTAATTGCATTTTTGCACATCAATCCATTAATTTAAAAATTTACAATTAAGTCCCCCAAAAAACAAATACTATAACAACGACTGTTATGAACGCACTGAAAATTTAGATAATAAGAGAGGGAACAAACCCTTTATTCTATCTACACATTGTTTTCTTACTGGTGTAAATCATATCAGGTTTTGACACAGTTTTACATCTTGAAGTTGTAATTTATGGATTGTGTAACCTGAGTAGATTGTTGCATCATTGCACTGAAATTCTCTTCTAGATGGAAATTGAATGGAGCCGTCTGACATAATTAATTTAGCGACTTAAGTAATTTCAGATGATTCCTGTTTAAATGCTGCCTTCGAATGATCATTGAATAATTATTAAGTGGTGAAATAACCTAAAGCAATCACATTTACCTTTGTCTGAATTTGAATTTACTAACAACTAGGTCTAGCATCCTAGTCACTTACCATGTGTGGATATAGGTTGGCCCAAGTACAGTATGGTCAGGGATCCCATCAGTTCCGACACTCATATTTTAAACATTGACCCAAGCCAAACCATTTTATATAGTTTGGTTAAAAAATTGAATCATTCTAATTCAGTCTCTTTCAAACCAGACTCAACTTATCTCAGTTGACCTCCTACCAACCACATGACTGCATTATTGTTTACTGTAGAAGACAAACCATTATGTTTTTACATGAGCTCATTCAAGCAAGGTTGTTCACCAGGCATACAACTTTATCATTAAGATGTTAACTATGTTCTATAAATCAGTTGTGCAAGTCAAATATTACATAGCTAAAAGGTATGAAAGCTTGCCTATTAGACCTTGTTTTAATTTGTTTACTACCTAGGCTCAGTTCATTAGGAGTCAATTATTTGTTCTGTCTAATAATTACCAATTACCTTTTTCTGTATTGTGTCAAATCAAGAGACCTTTTGAATTAAATTACAATTGTCTTGTAAACTTAATCAACTTATTTTCATCAAGCATGCATAGTTGGAATACTTAGATATCGTATAAGCAAAGTATTGAGAGATCATTGTGAAAATACCTTTCCTGGAACCTGATGCTAGGCTGAGTGCTAGGAATCTGTTGGTTGTGTTGAACTATTTACAATCATTTAAAGCCACTTTCAAATGCAAAAGAATTGGACTGTAAGTCAGAGCTCACTTTTTGGCCTTAGGTAATGATTTTTGATTAATTTTGAAATGTTGTTGTACATCTAAGTCTTTTCTGAAACTGAAAACTTGGAAGACAGAGTTTGCCAATGATAAAATTAAATGATACACCTAAACTCATGTCCTATGATAGATGAAACATTGATGACTTTCTTTTTAGCGTGTTTGCAACTATCACATGGGCCAAGTTGGAAGCCTGTTTAAGATACTACCCTTTTCCTGCACTAAAATGAATTAATTTCAATCTTGTCCTTAATCTTTCAAAATTAATTTATCATATTGCATCTGTATACTTCAACTCCTTGTAAGATTCTGATTTGAAATATGAATGAATTTAAATCGTCAAGATCTGATTTATCTTAGGATATTGGCTTTAATCTTAATATCTGTAATGGTTGCTGAGTTTATAGATTTTATTCTTGTAGATTCTTGTAATCCTTAAAGTGATTTCTGGATATATGAAATGTGTTCATCCTCCTCATTTTTGTCTTATGTGATGAGACTCACAACTTGTTTTAGATTAATGTTGTTTATTATTTTGTTAAATTTTTTATGCACTTTTAACATACTAAAATACTTCAGGTATTAGAACATTTATTATTTGGTCAGTGTGTGCTAATTTCAATGCATAATCTTTTGCTGTTCAGTGAAGGTCGGAGAAGGGAATGGGTGTTCCCCAAGATATATGAGCTCCTTGAGCCTAAGGTAATTGTGCATAGGACAGCTAGAGTCTTTTTATGGTATTTTGGGTTCCTCTTACATTATTTAACTGACCAAAACTTTTAAACTGGTAATGTCTTAGCTGCTAATGACATGTTTTATGTTGAATATTGAGTAGTTGGGCCTATTCATAGATGTTAGTGGAACTAGATAAATTGTTTATATCTCGTCATGATAACATTTCATTTATTTTTTTATCCTTGACTAATAAACAGATGTGATAAGGATAGCTCATTTTATGTATGAAAATATATTTAGTAGATTAATCATCTTCAACCTGGAACTGTTATCTTAGGATAATTCCTCCAGGGTGTAGCTTAAGAAAATTTTGGATCTACCCAGTTTTTTATCCATGATTTGAATTTTGTTTACACATCACATTTTTGCTACATGGGCAACAATGACTTTGATATGCTAGACATAATTTCAGGTAATTCTGAAGTGTCTTAAATTTCATCTGGTAGATGACAGAAAACATCTAATTTTTAATCAGCTTGGTCCTTTAAAATCAAGTTATTAATACTCTCAGTTTATATAGCGCTGTTATGTTAACAAAAGTTTTGTTGGTGCAGGATAAGTCATCAACAGAAGTATGCAACAAACTGGATTTAACAGGATTATCTCCTTATTGGTTTGATGCGGCACATGGAAATGCAACAAAGAACACTGTCAACATGAATTCACTTTTCCTTCTTACTGGACCAAATGGTGGTGGCAAATCCAGTTTGCTTCGATCAATTTGTGCTGCTTCCTTGCTTGGAATTTGTGGGCTTATGGTACCTGCTGAGTCAGCTCTAATCCCTCATTTTGACTCTATTATGCTGCACATGAAAGCCTATGATAGTCCTGCTGATGGGAAAAGCACATTCCAGGTTCTGAAAATAATATTGATATTGGTTTTATCTCAATTTATCATGCTTATCAAGCTTCTTTTGTTCATAGAATTATTTTTCATGCATTTATTATCATGCTTATCAAGCTTATTTTGTTCACAGAATGATTTTTTATATAGATTAGTAGCTTCTCAAAATCTTTGTAGTAGTCAAAATTGTCAAGTGTCTTACTCTTGCTTAGAAAATTAATGTTGAAGGTCTTTGCATATTTTGGACTGTATAAGATGCATCGATATTGATGAGACATTATCTTTAATATTTTAGTTTGTTTTGATATTTATCCTGCTTGATGACTATTGTATATGCCTTTATTTCTGGTATCAGATCCATGTAGCCAACCTAAATGGTTTGTACTAATGATGTATAGCTTCTTATATTTCACTTTATCACAATTTTAAAAAATATATATATATTTTTTTATCCTGATACAGTATTTACTGCCTTTCAGATTGAAATGTCGGAGATACGTTCAATTGTTAACAGATCCACCGGAAGGAGTCTAGTTCTTATTGATGAGATATGTAGAGGCACAGAAACTGTAAAGGGAACTTGTATTGCTGGTAGTATCATTGAAACTCTTGATTCTAATGGCTGTTTGGGTATTGTATCCACTCATTTGCATGGTATCTTTGACTTGCCTCTGGCAACGACCAATACTGTATACAAAGCCATGGGTACAGAAGTTGTAGACGGCTACACTAAACCAACCTGGAAGTTGATAGACGGAATCTGTAGAGAGAGTTTAGCCTTCGAGACTGCCAAGAGAGAAGGTATTCCAGAAAATGTCATTCAGAGAGCTCAAGAGCTTTACCTTTCTGTAATTGCACAGGTCTCGATTAACCATATAGCTGAATGTCCAGATCCCAAACCCCACTTCAACTGTTTAGCTGAAGTTCAGGCCTTGAAGGATAAGTTACATTGTTCTTCCAATTCTTCTGACCAACTATTCGTTGAGAAAGTTAAGAGTGCTGTAATGATCATCTGCCATAGCAAGTTGATAGAAACCTACAAGAAGAAAAGTCCATCTGATCTTGCTGAACTGAAATGCCATTCCGTTGGTGCTCGTGAGCAACCTCCTCCCTCGACCGTTGGCACATCAAGTATCTATGTCCTCATAAGACCTGACGAAACTCTATACATTGGACAGGTAGAATTTATAATATTGTTTTTTTCTTCTTTTCTTTCTTGTTATAATTTTATGCGTATAATTGCTATCTAAACAAAAGAAACTCAATTTGCAGACAGATGATCTGGCTGGCAGACTTCGCACACATCGTACAAAGGAAGACATGCAACATGCATTAATGATATATATGATAGTCCCAGGAAAGAGTGTTGCAAGCCAATTGGAGACATTCCTTATTAACCAACTTCCTCTCAGTGGCTTTAGACTTGTAAACAATACTGATGGGAGACACCGAAATTTTGGAATAGCTGGTTTCACCATGGACGGGCATGGTAGTGTCAGTGAAACAACACTGCATAGCCAACATAAACCTTGATTCTATTCATCTGTTGTCCATTGTTCTTTTTGCTCCCAAAGAGCAATGTGGGTTTACTGATGGAATCATGATTCTTGCATCTGCTATGGAGAAAGCTCGTTGCTCAATTTTGTAGATCCAAGTGGTAACACCCAATTTTGTATATTCGAATTGTTGTAGGAAGTATATGGATAAATCCATTGCGTAGTCAAAACATGGATGACTGTTTATTGCATTGATTATCCATAACATGTATGAATTATCAAACGAGTGATCTTTTGGAGTAGCGAGCGATATCTAGTCAGTAGGAGAAGAAAAAAGAGTTCATGATGTTTGCAGTCAATATTCTATTACAGTTTGTTTTGCTCGAGACTAATTAGAGGTTCTTGAAATTTTCTAGACCTCGTCTTAGAAAATATGACTAACCTATGATGAAATGATGCTCAGGGAATGACTGTTCCGTTTATTTACTTTATGTGAACCGTTATGAGCAAAGTTAAAAATTTCTTATGGCTGGGTGATTAGGCCTTTTTGAGCGTTATCATCTATTAGTTATACAATGTCAGAACACAATTCATTATGACTCTTACAATTTGGGTTGCAGAGTATAGCATGAAGTTACATTTTATTAACTGCAACGGATGTGGAACTGCAGAAAATGCAATCTGAGCTGGATCTTGTAAGCAGCAACGCCGTCTGCACACTTGGGTATTATTTTATACCTCATTTCCTTTCCTTGTCGGGTATCTTTTACAGTATACTTCATTCATTTAGGACTGATGAAAATTTCGTTTTGAAAAAAAAAAAGAAATATTTTCCAAATACATTGAAGTTATAAATGGTTCCTGGTCAAAGTGACAATATTAGATCATCAGTATATTCACTGCGTTTTCAAAAAAATGTTTATATTTTTACTTTTTACTTTTAATAATTAAGAGATTATTAAAGTTATTTTAAATATATATATATATATATATTTTTAAAGATTAAAATAACTATGAAATTATTGTAATTATTCTTAGAAATGTATTCATTAGAAATTTATTGTTTCCATTCCTAAAATCAAAATATGATGTGCACAAATTTTGAACTCTAGCGGCACCCTACGTTAACGTGCTACTTGCGACCAAAGTGTGGTGTGCCCAGATCATGGACTCTTGCTGCACCCCTTGATTAATTTGCTATTATTGATGTGCTTAAACCACTTCGGGTGCTCAAACGTACAAAATCGTAATAAAGTTTTAGTTTATTTTAGATGAGTTTTTATGGTCGGATTGATAATACGGCCAAATCACCAAACCGGTACCCAAGTTTCTTAAATTTTAAAAGAGCATACCACAGTTTGGTTTTTATCAAAAAATTATTTGGTCGCCACAGTTGATGGTTGCAATGACCGGCCGGCCGCAATCTCTGGCTGACCGTGTGGCCATCCTAGACATGGTGTGGCCAAGTCGTTTGCAACCCTTGGCCACACACACAGTCGGTCTGATCGCCCAACAACATCAAGGTCGTGCGGCCAAGACAATCACATGGCCAAGCCAGATGGCGCACGGTTGTGGCCAAGGTGAAGATTGGCTTGGCTGCGACCTCTGGCGTGGCCGCATGGCTCTAGCCACAATCACTGTCAAGTTTGGTTGCATGGCTAGGCAGAGGTCGAACAGTTAGGGCAGTCGCGACCAAGACAATAACCATCTTGATCGTGTGGTTAGGCTAGAGGTCGTAAGGTCGGCTAGCCAAACACCGACCTAACTATGATTTTATGGTCAGAGATCGCAGTTGATCGTTGCAGTGGTTAAGCAGTTATCTCAAAAATATTTTTATTCCAAAAATATTTTTATTTCTAGTATTATTATAACAATTACGTTTAGATAATTGATATAATATTATAATAATATACCGTAGCCCTATTTAAGTTATCATAACTATTTGAAAATAATTTTAATAAAATTTAAGTAATTTTGATAAATCAATAAAAATTTAATATAATAGTGAAATAGTTCATTTTTAAATAAACTTATTTATCTTATCCGCTTGAGTGTGTTGTTAAAAGTTATGAGGAGCACAAACTGTACCTTAGGAGGGGCAGGTCCTGTGCATACTCCTTTTAGAAGACGAACAGATAATATGTGTGGAAAAGATGATTTATTTATCCTAAATATTTTTTATTATTAATCTCATAATAAAATGAAGGAAATAAGTCATGATAATCGAATGTTTTAGATAAAAAAAAATTTATTTTCTAAAAAGTTATTTTTGAGAATTTAATTTCTATTTTTATATGATAATTTATCATTTTGACTATGCTCGGACGTGACGATTTAATCCATGGTCTGTCCATTGGACCAAAAATTAGAACACATCCATTTTATTCATTTTAATTTGTCCTTTGCAACATGGCTTGTAGTATTTTTTTTCCCTCTATATATTATCGAAAAATCAAACTTGCACTTGCATTTTTAATTTATCCTTCATTAGGGCATCTTTTTCTTGTTTTATACTCACTGGGCAAAGAGGGAGAGAGTTAATTAAATATCACAAGATAAATGAAAAATGAAAATTATTAGCTAATAATCGTTTGCTAAAAGAGATGTTAAATATTTGGCAACCAGTGAATTATATATTGTTGAATTGCCTCTCATAAAACTATGAATAAAATAAATTCGTAGCTATTTTTTTTTCATAATTAAATTTGCATGTAAGTTGAGTTCTTGGCCATTAATTTTGTTCAAGACCTCATAGATGGCACCTCTTCTCAATATGGTGAATCAAAATTTAAATATGCATTATCAATTTAATTACTAATCATGTTAACAAAGAATAAATTTTCTTATCAATATATAATTTTTATACATTAGTAGATAAAGGATTGATGTTTGAGAACTCTCATCTCAAGTATCCAATCTGTAGAGTATAAATCCACAATCATGAGATTAAGAATCTTGCATTAATATATTCTTTAAATATTAAAATATAAACATTAATCAATTTGATTCCAATTCCATTAACATATTTTATATAAAAATGATTTTTTTTTATTTAAGTTACTAGTTTATTAGATTTCGACACTTTCTAACTTATTTTTGAAGATATAATATTCAATTTAGAATGAGGATTTCTTAAATCAACTATCAAAGATATTCAGTCTTGTTTAGAGGATTACAAAGTCATTCCAAAGTTACATTTCCAAGTGTTTGATCCTTTTATATCATTTAGAGGTTAACCCATTAGTTTTGAGGATTACCAGACCATTTCAAAGTTACATTTTCATATATTTGATCCTTCCATATCATTGGGAGGTTATTTTATGAGTTATGCGCACGGAGACGCCTAACATATTATTTATATATATATTAGCAATAAAATAAGAAATCGTCACCTCGCCTCTTTAGGATGGCCTCCCATTATTCAGAAGGGAGATAAATTACGGAGACTTCGTCCAATAATAACAATATATGCAAGAAAAAGTTAAGGTAATCAGCAGAACATTTCGCATCCGCTTGAAATCAATCATAGACTTATTGACAACAACACCCATGAATCAACTGCGTCAATCCATAAAGACATATATAGAGAGAGAATTATTATCCTGCATATTTATATATGAGCATCCCGTGAGCATCTAGTGTTACTTTTTTTTAATTATTATTTTTACTTTTTTAATCTAAACATTAAACTCTAAACCTTAAATCTTAAATTCTAAATTAAAAAAAATAATACTAAATACTCACGGGCGATAGTTGTGCAAGGTAATTAATAATTATATATATATAATTTTTCGATAAAAAATTATTTTAAATTCGTTAAAATTAAAAGAAAAAAATATCTTTCAACTTAGTTTGTTAAATAGTTTCATCAAAATTTGTTAAAATTTAGATTTGTGTGAGAAAGAAAAGTACTAAAAACAATAATGTTAAAATTATTTTAAATATTGTAGCATACTAATTTGGTGTGTTGAAGCATACTTGAAGTCATTTTTAAAACATAGAAATTAATTTTAAAAATGAAAATTTGAAATTTAGGACTATAAATGTTCAATTCATTATTTTTTATTCTTTTCTTTTCTTTTAATTTAAAAACGAGTTAAGTTTCATCAAACTTATATTGTTCAATCTTATTTCATAAAATAACCTAATTATGTCTAAAATGGTTGTTCAAACTTATTATTTTAACCTAAATTTATTCATTTACATATTATTCAACTTTTAATTTGAGTTCATATTTGATTATTTAAAAAATTTATATTTTAAACTTATTTAATTAAGTAATAAGTTACATATCATAATCTTATCTATTAGTTTTGAAAACTAGTTTAATTATAATTTTAATAAAAACATTTTTTTGTTCATAAATATTATTTATAAATAATTCATAATTTTTATTATATGAATATTAATAACTTAAACACTGTCATGGTGTCCAAAGACAACCGTGACAGTAAAATAATTCATTTTTGGACTTTAAATAATAGGTTTCATTCCTTTAAAAAATAATAATTGTTAAACTTAGGATGGTGGTTTAAATATTATTAAATTCCATAATTTAATTGCAAAAAATGGATAAAATCCCTGTCCCTCTTCACTACTGAGAACAGTCGTCTTCCCACTTGCCATTGCAATGCTTCTCTCTTGATTTCCAGAGCTTCCACCAGCGGCGAGATCTGCGGCTTCTGGCGCAGAGATGGAGGATCTCGGTACCAACGCGTTTGTGTTGCCTTCGGCGGCGACCCGTTCCGACGAGAAACAAAGTAGGCGACAAGGGAATCTATTCAAATGGATGCAAAAATGATATACCTTTTCTAGCTGCGTTAGATTCCTAGCCTTTGTCTTCAGGTGCTTTTTTTTCCCTCCCTCGTGCATTTTCTTGTGCCCGATCTTGACTCCTGGAGCTTGGTCGATCGCTTTCAGTAGCTGATTGCAGCTTTGTTCAGTTGGGTTTCCTTTATCGCGGCCTAGTACAGAGTTTCGGGGAAATCTGACGGCATCCTTGTAACTTTGTTTCCTGATTCGGTTTTCTCGGGGTCCAACGTTCTCGGCTTGGATCAGTCCTTTTTTATTCATATTTTTATTTTCATAAGGATTTTTTGAGATTTGAGCTTCGATTTGGGGCTTTGTGGTGCTAATTCAAGAGTATCTTGTTTGACCGAAAAAAATATAGTATTTCCCTTATTTCTTTGTTGTTATATCTCGCAAATTTCAAAAAAGGGCAGCCTGTCTACAGAGATTCCTTAAGGAGAGCGTTTCTCTCTTGCATTATGATTTTTTTAAACTAAGATTCCTATGAAAGTCATGTCGCTTTTGCTTACCTATCGTATGATTCCTTTTTATTTCGTGTTCCTGTACCCTCTGCTCCTTTGCCATTCACTTTCTTGCTCGCTTTATCGAATTCCTCACTTTCGATTCATGTGATTAGTCTGTCTCTTTCTATGATGCGACTTCAAAGTCATTTTTCTCTCGTCATCTGTCAGCATCTTTGTTGCCGTTTATTTGTCTTACTAATAAACTCAAAAAGGCCGTCTTTTATGATGTACAATTTGAACGACTTTTTTACTCGTCTTAAATCATTGATGTGAAGAATCCTACTCCGCGTTAGTAATCTAAGAATGAAAACCAAAGTTACAAGACGTGTACCTTTTGCCCCGGTAATCTGGCGCTCCTCAATCTGTTGATTTGTTTTCTTGTAGCATGAAGTCTGAAGTGGAGCTAGTTTTCACAGGAAGATCTTGTCGTTTTTAATGATGGTAAGTGTTGTGCAAGTACTGAACCTGAGAAAATAATTGAGGATGGTTAACTTTTGCTGATTTATACCCTTTCTCTAAATCTAATTTTCCAGGTGTTAAGATGAGTGGGTTTCATAACGCTAAGACGCAGAATTTTGGAAGGCCATTCCCTGGATGTATATAGGAAGGATGATCAACATATTTGACTAGAGTGACAGAATGACCGGGACCAAGATGTTAACTAAAAAAGTGCACAGAGATGGTATTTGTTTAGACTCTTCATTGATTTCTCTGAATCAGCAATGGTTAAAGTTCTTCGTGATGTTAATTTAGAGATTTGATTTGTGTGTGACAACAATATAATTGATCACTTTATCAGTGTTCTAGATCTATTTGTAAAGCTATTATTTCAAAGCATAATTTGCTGATAATAAACACATAAGTGATCTTTGCTATGCAAATTTTTTTTTCAACAGTAATTTTTCATGGCTCAAATGCGGTATATTTCTGAATGATAAGATTTTCTGTCTTTCATGCTTAAGTTAGAGATGTTCATTGAGACACTTTGCTACTAATTATGTTTTCATGACCATAATCCTTTTTCTTTGAAAATTGTTAGCATTCAGTTGGTGCATTTCTTGCTTTCTCTATATTCTTCTAATGTACCTGTTTTGCCCTTAAGTTAATGCTGAAACCTTACTATGAGCATTCTTCTTCTTTTGTTGATTCCATATGGTTATTGTATAGGTTCTATAGTTTGTCGAAACAAACATGATGTTGAAAAGGCTGCCACTCCATATCAAACTAACATAATTGACAAACAGGTAAGAACGTGATAATTTATCATTGATAATGCAGCATACACTTTGTCTGATCTTGTGAATTGAGATCCATAGTGGATTCAGATAACCAATGATCCAAAACAGGATTTTTCATGCAAGATGTCTGGAACACCAGTGAAGATGCTGATAGCTCAAGAGATGTCAAAAGATGTGAAGTCTGAGAGGAAATCACCCAGTGTTGTTGCCCGACTGATGGGCCTTGATGATGATCTAACAGCTCAGCCATGCCCAGCAGCTAACCAAAATAAGTTCCAAGAATGCCTTCATCAAGCTTATTTTGCAGCGCATAGAGGTTGCCATCGGCAAGATAAATCAACTCAAAAGAGGGGAAGAAGTGAAGGAAACCAGAATGAGATAAGAATGTTGCTTGTCCGACAAAAGTTCACAGAGGCAAAGCGTTTGGCTACTGATGGGAAGCTTCTTCACTCTAAAGAATTTCAGGATGCTCTGGATGTTCTCAGTTCAAACAGAGATTTATTTCTCAAATTTCTTCAAGAACCCAATTCCCTATTCACAAAGCACATAAGCAATCTTCCTTTTCCTGCATCACATCAGACAAAGCCCATTACAGTATTGAAGTCATCAAAAAATGTTGAAGCAAAGTTTGAAAAAATGGTCAAGGAACAGGAATATCTAGAAAATGATAAGAATGAATGTGGTAAAGAAAATTGCCACTCTTACTCGAGTTTCAATGTAATGTCTGAAAGCTTCTCCCAGCCAACCAGGATAGTGGTCTTGAAGCCTAGTGCAAGAAAGACCACCAAACTACCCAATCCATCCATATCACCTGAGTATCAAGTAAGGCAAAACCGTTATGGTGACCAAGCAGAGACTGAAGCCTTGCGATCAGGATACATGGTCAACAGAAGTGCTCGACAGATGCAAAAGGCTTTAATTGGACATAGGAGGGATGAAGCTTTGTTGTCTTCTATGTTCTCAAATGGATACCAAGAAGGGAGTTCATTCAATCTATTAGAAATTGATTACAATGAAGAAGATGATGGATTTAGTGACTCCGAGATGGATATAGTGACTCAAACATCACCACAATCGTTGGATAGATTCGGAAGTCCTTACTCTCCCTCTTCATTCAACAAGGTTTCAGATTTACCTGAGTCATCAGTGATTAGAGAAGCAAAGAAACGACTGTCAGAAAGGTGGGCATTAATGGCATCAAATGGGATGAAGGAAGCGCAATTGCATTTCCCTAGGACTACAACCACTTTGGGTGAAATGCTCTCTATTTCTGAGGTAAAGAGGGAAGAATGTGCGCATAGATCTACTGTCTCAAGCAGCATATCATGTGCTGAAGAAGATGAAATGAGACCACCAACATTCTGCTTGTCAGTGGGTAGGACAGTCAATTCAGGTGAGATTTCTCCTAGGAATCTATTGAGGTCAAAGTCTGTCCCAGTCTCATCTTCAGCTTATAATGATGTTGGGTCGAAAACTGAAGATTCAATATCTCCTATCAGCAAATCCACAGTGTTAGAGGTGTCCAGGGCCAAGCATGGGAAATTGTCTTTTGGAAGGAAAGTGTCTAGTTTTTTCTTTTCAAGGAGCAAGAAAGCTAATAGAGAAAGACCTGTTTCGTCTATCTTGGTGGGGAACCAATATGCTGACCTGGAAACAGTGAGAACTTATGTTATGCCAAAATCAACTGAGTGTTGTTTGACCTCTGACAATCGAGCAAATGATGAGGAACAATCCATAGTTTCAGCATCTCCAATATCAATCACAAATGTGTCTGAAAAGGTCAATTCACTCTGAAGTGTTTTATCTCTTAATCTCACATGATTGATTGATTTGGCTATGCATGCTGTTTTTATGAGTATAACATCCATTGCCTACTTGGCTTGTACACATTTATTTCCCTTTGATGTCTTCTTTCTAGTTTATTTTAAGTGATAGATTTTGTACTCTCCAGGCCCTGCTGACACTTGAACAAGGAAGGACTTGTGGCAAATCTAGTGAACAACAAGAGCAATTCATTCCACAACAAAATTTCATTAACAATCTGGACCAGCCTAGCCCTACTTCAATTTTAGATGCTCCATTTGAAGATGATGCGATTGAGAATTTGAGCCAATTAGCTGAGGATAATGTTAGAGAAAAAGGTATAAATTACCTTGCATCCACAATAAACTTTGCTTTCCACTTGCTGAAGCATTCCCCTATCTCTTTTTTTTCAGTACTTTCTAGGTCATCACCTATAGAGTCAGTTGCACGTTCTTTATCTTGGGATGATACACAATTGGAAATGTTGTACCCCAAGCCTTCAAGTCTCCATACTTTCCCCAAGACAGAAGATGCTGACCGAGAATACTTTGCGACCATTCAGAAATTGCTATCTTATACTGGATTCGAGGACTTGGATATGATATTTACAGGATGGCATTCTCTTGATAGTCCATTGGATCCAGTGTTACTAGACAACTTCATTGATGGGCGAGAAAAGGGATCCAAGCACATGGTAAAAAGGTCTAACCTGAGGCTCCTATTTGATTCTGTTAATTCAGCACTATTGGAACTCAGTTGCAATACGTTAATGAGCATCCAACTACACAACAGATTGTGCAGGGAGGCACAAATAAATGCTCATGCATGCTCCTTGGCAGAGGTGGTGTGGGCCACCATTAGGGCTTGGTTTTCTGGCAACCAAGCAAATGTGTCTGCTGAGACTAACAGTATCCTTGTGGTGGATAGAACATTGAGAAAAGAGGTGGGAGGAAACTGTTGGGATAAAACAGCTATGATAGAAGTAGAGGAGATCACTAAAGAAGTAAGTGTAGAGATGCTCGAAGATTTGATTAGTGAGGCATTAGCTATGTAAAAGCTTCATGTTTGAGCTGATGCCTTGTCTTCCTCGTATCCTCTGTCGATTAACGTTTTGGTCATCATCATATGAGAAAGAATCTTACAGTGCTTTGCTTTCTATGTTTGCACCAATCACTATATTCTGCGACATTTGAGTAGCTTGTCTTCTGCTCATGTTTCTTCTTCTATGCATTGGTGTTGAAGGGCGCAATAGTTATTACCTACCTGTATGATTGAAACAGTAGCAGAAGGTGATATTATTTAGCAAAATAGGCAATGGTCATATGCCAGAACAAGCAGCCATCTGATTGCTTCTCCAACAGAATCTAATGACAAATGGAATCTGTGGAAGTGTGTGATTAAATGATCTTTTTTTTCCCTTCTATCAGGGTTTTTATCCTCACCAGACCATCTCCAATTCAGGTTTGATGTGGATGGTGCTTGAGTTCTTAAACTAGTCAGGTTGACTTAAACAGTGGAGGAAATCCTGAAACCCATGGACAGTGTTTATCTACAGCTTGCTTATCTATAAATAAATTGATTATGGATCGGTGCAAGAGTAATGTCGGTCAGATGTCTATCGAAAAGTTTAGCTGGTACTTTTCATTATCTTCACATCTGAGCTGTATTGATCTGGAATGTCTTTGCAAACTTTTACTGTACACCGACTGCAATAGGCTATGAATATGATGTGATTAAGAAGGTTGCCTGCAGTGCTGGAAATCATAGCCGGAAGCTGTTTTTGTTCTATGAACGATTGATATTCACACTGAGTTGATCTGATCAAATGTGTTGCGAGCTTGATACCCCTTTTCAAAGTTCCTTATCAAACTTTATTGGATTTTGTATTTATTGTTGTCTGCCCTCTTTTCTGATGTCATTGTAGACATGTAAAAGTGAGTCTGCCTTTTATTTTTACCATTTATATTAATACTTTATCTTTAAAATTTCGTATCTTTATTAATTTTTCAATAAAATTTTAATGATAATTTTTTTTGAGATAATTACCAGTCGCCTGGGTGCAGATGACTGGTAATTGTTTCTTAGAATAATCTATCATTATTTTTTTTTTTGTTAATTTGTATTAAATATTTATCAAAAAATGCAGATAGGACATTTTGAAGTTAAAATATTACGATAAGTGATAAAATAAATAATCTGCCATTAAAAACCAAAACACTATTGATAACTGTTTTAAGAATAATTTATCATTAATTTAATATTTCTGTTTAATAATTTTTATTGAACCTTTATTAAAAATTAATGAAGATAGGAAATTTTTAAAGATAAAATATTAATATTAATGGGAAAAAAGTTTTTTAAAAAAATAAAAGAGCATGAATGTAAAAGAGATATATGATAGTTTAGTTTATGTGGATAATTTATGGGATCAAATTATTCTAAAATGATCGTTCCATCCGTTAAAATTTATTTAAAATTAGTTACAATTTTCATTTAAGTATAATACTATTATTTTATTATAGAATAAAAAATATTAATTAATATTCTCTAATGGTTAGCTAATTTGAATTAATAAATTAATATTTAGTGTTCTAGTATGAGCTGAGGATGAGTGAATCACGGGTATGGTGTCTCTCCGGTTGATCAATTTCACTCAGTATGATAATGCATGAGTTTTGGGTATCTCTATAAAATTTAATGAGAATTAGAATGTAGGTCAAGACAGATCTTTGCATAGTCACTCCAAGTAATGAGAAAGAAAATAAAAATAAAAAATAGGAGGAAAGATGAAATTGTCGTACTTACACTCGCGGAAGCAGGCTTTTGTTTATACTATCTTTTTAGAGGGAAAAATGATACTCACGCTCCCCACTAAGTCACATTTTGATTGAGAGAATACCATGATGCTCCCCACTCTTTGCCCCCACGTAGCCATGTTTTGATTGAGAGAGTATCATGCGCTCATTCTACTACTCACGTTTCTTTTACCCGGGCTTCTAAAGGACTAGAGAATGACTCAATAGTGGGAGGTTGTGATCGACTGAGTATTGAGGAATCTAGAGTCGGTAGTAGCTGAGTGTCGATGAATCTGAAATCGGGAGTGACTGAGTGTTAAATAATCTAAAGTCGAGAGTCGAAAGTGATTGAGTGTCGAAAGATCTGGAGTTGAGAATCAAGAGTGGTTGAGTGTTGGGAAGTTTGAAGTTGACGGTCGGGAGTGACCGAGTCGTGATCTCGATCCTGAAGAGAGTTTGGATCAAAATCATCTAGAATGCATCCCGACCAGTCCAGACTCAACCTGCTCTTCGTTTGACCCAACTCTAATTCCTCTGGACTGATTCTATCCATAACTTACATGTCGGTTTGACTTTTGACTATCTAGCTTGCCTTTTGATTGTCCCGGTTACGCCACGTGCAAGCCGACTATCCCTCCATATCGTTTAGTTTCAATTAAAATTGAATATAGATAAAGGTTAAAACAAGCTTAACTTATTGAATGAAATCATTTCATATTGGTGTGATTGCACAGCTAAACCTTATCAACTCTTTAAAATAGATTACTTAAAGATTTTTTTATAGAAAAATATAAATATCAATTACTAAAACAAAAGGTACCGACTTTCTTTGGAATATACTATCCTAAATTGATCGTCAGTGTATACTCTATGCTTAACAAATTCTTTTCAATGTTTTTTTTATCAATCATTAATTATCCATTATTTATAAAGAATTGAATTTGTGAATAAATTATAAATATTATTTTATATAACTGTATCTTAATTTTATAAATCATCATAGGTGCAGAAACTATATAAATTTCAAATATTACTTGATTATGTATTTATCATAATTAATACATCATACACTATGTGTAAACTTTCGAGGAGACTAAAGCTTCTTTTCTTCTCTCAATTATATGAGACTCCTCGAGAGCACGGCAAGTCTTCTTATCTCTCTCAATTAGTTACGTGAGACTCTAAAGAAAAAAAAATGAAAATCAAATTCGCTCATAAGGATTCATTTATAAACACATAGAGCCATAAATTATTACTAATTAAGAATTTATTAATTTCAATAGAATTTTTAAATAGGATTCGAATCTAATAGAGAGTTAAAGCATCCATATCAAATTTTCTAAATAAAAATTTTATTTTAAATTTTATATTTTATATATATATATATATATATTCTTTTTTTTTTACATCAGCTATCCTATTCATTCCATAAATTTAAATTTTATGAACCATATTTTTCTAAATTTAGAGAATGAAATTTAATCCTTAAATATTAAATAATATTGTTTTCAATCTTTCTCCCTCCTAAACTCTTAACTATTACAAATATAATAATAAAAAATTAAAAGAGAGAAAAGAAAATAATAAAAAGATAAAGATAGAGAAATTAGTGTGGTGAAAAATAATATTTTAGTTTAACTGATGTGATGTATAGTGAAAAATGATTATCTAAATTTAATAAAATAACTGATTTATTTTAAATTTTAAAAATATGATAGAAAAATTGATATAGATGTTCTTAAATGTCGAGTAGAAAGCCAATAGGGTTGAATCCATCAAAGGATTTGGGCCAATAATAAGATCTATTTGGGCTCATTTGGCTCATTTTGATGAATAAAATTAGTTTTGATTTTGTTCTCTTAAAATTAATAATCATTTTATTCCAGATGTCCAAGATGTTTATGACCGTAACTTAGGTTTGGAGGATTGTATAAGTAGAGCTATAAATAAGGTAAGAAAATTTAAATTTTGTATTATTTAAATTTATTTGATATAATTAAATCAAGTTCGAGTCTAAAATAAACTAAGATGTTAAAATAATTATTTAAGTTTAATTTGATTTTTTTATAAATTTAAGTTTAATTTAATTTTGACTTATTTAGATGTTCATTCATGTTTGGTCGTTTATTTTAAAATTTTAAATTTATTTAATTGATTGAAGTTCATATTACAAGCTTCTTTAATTATTTTAAAATTCTATAAAATTTAATAAAAAATTTTTTAACATAGTTCATAAATTTTATTAATAGATATTCTTCATTATTTTTTTTTTTAAAAAATAATCTAGGTATCTAATTTTTTGAATCGATTAATCTTAGAGATGATCGATTTGATCTAACGAAATTTTTTTACTGATTATCAAGATAAATCGAAAAATATTAACGGAAGCCTATCAAAACAGCTAGAGTTCTTAGAGTTATTGTCTCACTGAAAGAAAATTCCTATAATATATCATAACTGAGATTTAATTTTTAAATACCTGATTAACCACTTGAAAAATATAACTACTGTACCATTATCTTGAGTAATAAATATTCTTCATGAATAATTTATAATATTTATTTATAAATACCAACAAATTGAATATATTTCTACCGAGTGTGTTCATTTAATTTAATAAATTATTTGAGTTTATTTATTTAATTAAACTTTATATATATATATATATATATATATATATATATTCAAACTTGCTTAAAGTATATATAATTTTTTTTTGATAATTTATATATCCAATTTTTTGAATAGATTTTTTCTAGTCCGATTTTATAAAAAAAAAACTTTATTGATTACTAGCATAAATCGAAAAATACTCTTGATTGTCGATCCAAAGCGCTAGCATTTTTAGGTTTATCATTTCATCGAAGAAAAATATCTTATAATACATCATAATTAAAATTCGTTTATATGTTCGATTAATCATGAAGTGTCTAACCGCTGAACTATTACCTCGGGATATAAATTATATATAATTGCTTCTATGATAAGTCGTGGAAGACTTCACTAATAAAATTAAGAAGAGAAAACATTTTTAAGCTCAAAATTAAGAAGCGAAAATTCAGAAATGCCTTCCAAAATACTCTTTTATACATATAAAGTCCTAATTCCTACTCCATGATCAAAATTCCGTTATTTTTTTTTTCATCTTCTAATACCTTTTGGAGACGATGAAATTATAATATGATGTGTTACAATATACCCCAAAAGAAAACAAAAGATACAACCAAATGTTTTATAATATGATGTGTTGCAATAATACACATACATAAAAGATGCAAACAAATAATAAAACAATGCAACAAATATTAAAACAATGCAATAAATAAACATTACACCATAAGAATATATCTACCTTGCTTATTTTATATCGCTATAGGTAGCTCACGAAGGGTTGAGAATCCAGTAATGCTCTCTTTAAGTTTACTTCCATGTGAAATTCAGATGGAAAAAAATCTCTAAGAAAAGAGATGGGAAGAAAAAAAAAGTGATAAAAATTGGCAGTCGCATAGGGCCGTGTGAGGCGGTTATATATAAGTAGACCGGATCACAAGTTAGGTCTGAATCGGACCACGAGCTGGGTTCAAATCAAAGTAATTTATATTGCAATTTAAAAGTTAAAGGAAAAGAGTAAGCAATTTTGACCGTTAAACGGATGATTTTGGCCGTTGGAGAGAGGAGGAGCGTTTTTGTTTTATTAATAATTCAGATTATTTGATTTTTTTTTATCAATGATTATGATTTAGTATCCGTTATTTTCTTAATTTTATAAATAAAGAATTTATTTCATTATTTTCACATTATCTTTTCTATTCTCATCTTTTAATTTTGAAATCTCAATCATTTTTAACTTCAATTCTTTAATTATAATTGAAGGAAGAAGTCCATCATTTCCATCTCGAAAGGATAATGAAATTGAAACGATATTCAATTTATCGATAATAAGTTTGAATAAATTTTGACATTTAAAATACAAAGAAGTACTAACGATACCTCTAAGGTTCCAAATATTTCTTTAAAATTATAGGGATATGTAGGCAATTTAAATAAGCATAAATTATTTTTAATATTTGTTTATAAATTTATAAATTATTATTTTTAAATAATAATAATAATATCTTGAATTATGACTAATCGTATACGAACTGTGAACTGTAACCGTCTTAGACAGTTATGGATAATGATTAACCCCTCACAAACCAAGAGGTTTCGAACCGATAGATTTTGAACCATCAAACTATCGATTTCGAATTATAACGGGTCTATATGTAAGGTCATGCGAGAAAGCCGCATAGGGTGCGCACTCAATAGCACAAGCAAAATAAAAAGAAAGGAAAGAAAGTTTTCCATTTATCTATTATTTTATAATAGATAAATAGTGAAAACGATTTTTTTTTTTTTTTTTTTTTTTGTGAAATAGACGGAGCCCAGAGGTCCATCCAGCATTGATTCTGTGATTTGATACATAACCACCCTTACTTAATAATTTTCCTCATTTCACTTTCAACCATGTGTTGTGTCCCCCATGTGAACCTAAAAATTACAGCCATATAGAACTAAATCATGAAAGTTTTTTCAACGCCGGTAGAAAATTAAATACATTATTTTTTTTTAGAAAAAAATAATTTAATTATAAAAAATAATTATAAATTTATGTAAATTTTATATTAATTTTTATTTGAGAGAGAATTGAATCAACTCGAACTAAGAAATTACATAAAAATTTATGACATCAATCAAAATAAATTCAAAAATTTATCCGTATGCAATGAAAATCAAACCACCTCTATAACCAAGAGGCTAAGACCTCGTTCACACGGGATGAGTTGATGGCTAGTGCATGAGGTATTACCATCATGAGATCTGGGGGTCAAATCCTGACTAGT
>JBBUKS010000017.1:1588553-1603436 GCA_038050645.1 Hedychium gardnerianum
CGCACGGATCCGGTGGCAAAGGATCTAGGGCTTTCCGCTGCGCATTTGCGTGTTTAGCGCCCTAGAATTCCTTACAAGGGCTATCAAGCTTCAAGCTTGGGATGTCCTCCTTTAGATACTTAGGTATACCTTTGGTGGCGACACGATTGCATATGATATATGCTATAATGCATTAGTTGATGCATCGGTTGGCCACCTCACTTCCTAGCCAAGACGCACTTGTCCTATGTTGGGAAGCTGGTGCTGGTTAGGATAATCCTGTAGGATATTGAGTGTTTTTGACTTTCCATCTTATCAATCCCTAATAACATACTCAAATGTTTTGTTTGGATATCGAAGCATCTTATGTGGAACATTCAAGACACCCTCTGAATACAATGGAGCAACCTGCATCCTTATTTGACTCCTGATATATGCCGAGGATCAATAAGAGACTTCGAGGGCATATGATTTTGTTAGACCCCAAGGAGCATAATAGGCATGAGCTTCCATTGTCTGACATCACATAACTCCAAAAATTTCAAAGAATATTTAAGACTATTTGTGGAAAAATTTGACCATATAACAATTTTGATTTAAATTTTGAAAAAGAATGAATTATACTCTTTTAAGAAGGTTCATGGTGGCAAAAAGTGATAATACTCATCTCAGGTATTCCTCACAACCCGTCTTCAAATTATATAAAAGAAGATAAATTACGGATGATTACTAATCCGAGTAGTGACTAGTATATGGGAAGGACAATAACCTGTCTATTAATTAGGAATTGACTATTAGATCTCATGATGATAACACTCTATGTACTAATTAACTGGTTATCTTAAAAGGATTCTTTTAGAAGGAAATGTAGAGGAGTGTTTGCCCATGAAATTTAATAAATTTTGATCTATATAACAATTTTATTAAAATTATTATATAAATTTATACAAGTAAGACTTGTTTGTGAATCTAAATTAATTTTGTCTAAGATTGTTATAGGAACTTAAAATGTTCAAAATTGAAAAAAAAGGACATAAAATTTTTTATTTGTAAATCTAGACTAATTTAGATCAATATAATTGAAATTGATCTAAATTAAAAAAGAAAGATGTTATGGAGTATCTAAAGAGTAATTTTGGTCAAAACTTTCGCATACATCCAAACCGCAACAAGTTTCATATAATATATTTTCAAAAAAACTCTAAAAGTATTATTATCTCACGTGGTTATAAAAAAATATTTTATGTTTGATGAGACGGTGAAGTTAAATGCTTTACCTTTTAAAATGGTAAAAATAACTTACAAAAGGTTGAATGTTGCACTTATGGACCACTTCAATTAAGCCATCGATTTATTTATTTATTTTTGAAATGAGTGAAGATTTTTATAATAGAACACTTCAAATGAGATATCTTTATATTTTTCAAAAAGAAATTATCTTTTAACATTCTTCAAAAAAAAAATAGATGTTTTTTCAATTTTTCCATTACTTTTAAAAAATAAAATAGTAAAAGATAATGTTGAATAAGGTCAGAAATAGGGGTGAATAAAAATTTAGTTAAATTAAATAAATCGATCCAACTGATCGAATCGATCGAATTTAAAATTTTAATTCGATTTTTTAAAAAAAAATCAATTTTTTTTAGAAAAATCAATTAATTCAGTTAATTCAATTCAAATTCGATTTTAAAATTTTTTATTCGGTTAAATCGATTAGACCGAATAAATTAAATTTTTTATAGAATCGAATTTTTAAATTTGATTTTTAGATCGAAATCAAAATTTTATTAAATCCAACCTACTTTTTTTTATCATAATTAAAAATTTTGATTAATTTGATTAATTTAGTTAAATAGATATGTTTTTTAGTTTGATTCGATTTTATCAAAAAAAATTGATTGAGTTTAATTTGTTTGAAAAAAAATCAATTCGATTGTATTCGGTATCTTTTTGCACTTACAAGTGAAGTTACTGGGCTTGAAGAAAGTTTCGGGCTTCTTCGAAGTGCATCAGCACTTTGATTTGTAAATTAAATTTGATGAGAATAAGAGGATAATGTTAGGTTTGTGATCTAAAGGTCCTAATGGAGTATTGAGTGGGTTAGTAGATAATAAATTTATTATAATAAAATAGAAATTAAATTTTTGGAGGATATATATCCTCAGAAAAGAAATTCTCTTATTCCTTAATAACTTAAAGATCGATTATAAATTAATTTTATGATTTATTTTTTTTCATATAATCTGAGGATAAATTATAAAAGACGCTTCAAGTTTTATTACATGTTCGTGATCTTAAGGTTCCCACATCTTCATCATTATGAATTCTATGAATATCAAGATGATTATAAATTTTGAATTTAAAATAGGAGAAATTAATCGACCTCTATGATTAATCGAGCAAAATTCAAATGTCTAAATTATATAAAAAGAAATCCCCACCCCCACAAGATTAGTTAAATCTTAATCATTCATGGAGTATTATTAATAGACTTACCCTCATCATTTATAAATCATCCAAACTTTTAGTCAAGTTTTTTAAATATCATAAAATATTAAACAATAAATTACCCTGTGCACGAAGTTCTTATCCTTAAGTTAAGTACTATATAAATAGATTAACCCTCTCTATTTATAAACCATCCCATCTTTTATCCAAGTTTTTAAATATCATATAAAACCGTACACAATAAAAGGATAGTCCGATTCATATGGAATCTCAGATCTATTATATAGAATCTTATCAAGTATGGTAAGAGATTATTTTTCATGAGTTCTTTTTTTTTATAAAATATTAAATAATACCTTGACTTATTTGAGTTATGCTTACTTGACATTTTAACAATAGACTTTTATGTTATACATATAGTTCACTATTTTTGTTTTGCATTTCACAACATTTTTCATAATGATTTTACTAGAGAAAATCAAGTATATTCTTTGTGAAAAATATATCTTATTATATAATAATGTTAAAAAAAAGTTGATGATAAATTTTTCACTTTTTTAATTCTTTTTATTAGAAAGTGAAATTTGACAATAAAAATAGACAGTTTTTGCCATCTTGCCAAACGCAAAATAAAACAGCTTGCCAAACGCAAAATAAAACATCTTTATCTCTATTTATCCATTCACCCAAGTCAAGTAAATAATTTTTTTTTCCTTCCTTAAACATTGGCTTAAAATAAACAATAAAAAGAATTTTCTCTGGCTCATTATCTCTCTCCATCTTTTCCTCCTCTCTCTCTAATTATTGATGCCATTTTTATTTTCAAATTGAAAAAAAACACTAAAATTATAATATAAAATAAAGATAAGTGCCTAACATTAGTAAGTAAATGTTAACGATAATATTTCTATAATTTGTGATCAAATTTTCATGTTAAATTGGGGATTTAAAGCCAATATGCATTATATAGCTAGCAGCGTAACTATAACTCTTATAACTAACAACCATCATCCTCAATAAAAAAAACTCACGACTGTGAGTTACTACCCTGAGTATTGGCCGTGAGTCCCTTGGTCACGAGCTTGCGTCTCATGGCCAAGCTACAAATCACGGCTGCAAGCTCGTGGCTGAACCATAAATTGGGTTGTGGTGGCAATGCATCTGGTCGTGACAACCACAAATTCATAGTTGTAAGTTGTAGTTGTTGGTCGCGACTGTCACGAGACCAAAGACTATATGTAGTTATTTTTTTTAATTCACTTCCTCTTCCCTTCCTTTCACACTGATCAATTGGTTCAAAATCAAATCGATCGAACCGAATAAGTCAAAATTGATTAAATCAAAAAAAAATTGAATATATCAAACAGACCAAATTTTACCACTAAAATCGAATAAACCAAAGCAATTTAAAATCAATTAATTTGATCGATTACCGAATTAATTAAAATTTTCTTATCAATCGATTGATGATGTTGTCGACTGATGACATTATCAATTGATTGATAATATCATCAATCGACTAATATTAAGTAGTCATATCATATATCAGTCGATTGATGATGATTATATTTAATCGATTTGTGGAATTTAAAATTGAAATTGAACTGAAAAAATCAATTTTTTTTAAAAGATGAATATTTGAATTAACTGAATCGAACTTACAAATTCCATCAATTCGATCAGTTAATTCGGTTTAGCTGATCTTTTATTTGTTGGGCCGAGATGAGAATGTTTAATTATAATATTGATTTTCTGTAATTCAAACATCTCGTTACAGGATCATGATATTTTACATATTAACACAAATAAATTTAATAGAACAAACAAAGAATCAAGGTTACTTTTGAAGCGTGCTTTCAATGTCGGATCTATTGGGATTGCAAGGTTACAAACAAAATCACATATTGAAAACATATGAGAAAGATCATGGGCTTATAAAGAAAAGATATCTCCATTGATACGAGACCTTTGGATAGAACCCAAAAATAAAATTATGAGAGCTTAGACCCAAAATAGACAATATCATATCATTGTTGAGATATCTAAATTCTTTCAGTCTTAACAATTAATATCAGAGCCTGGACTGTCAGAAGGTCTAACCGTCGACTTTGCACAAGAGCTATTATCTAATCGAGTCATATGAGTAGAATATTGATCTCGAACAAAGAAAATGAGATCGAACGTCAAGCAGATAGGCTTTCTGATTGAGAGGGGCCCTGTGGTCCTTCGTTTGAGAGGGGACAAAATCTCATATTAAAAATACATGGGAAGATCATGAGTTTATGATCTTTTGGATAGAGCTTAAAAATAAAATCATTAGAACTTAGATCCAAAGTAGATAATATTATATTATTGTAGAGAAATCTAAATTTTTTCAATCTTAATAAAATCTATGCTCCAAACCTCCAAGCATTAGCGTTCTCTCACAACTCGACCTTATAGTATATCTTATAAATATAGACATACTATATATATATAAACATAATTATTCTATATAATATTAATATAGAATAGTTATCTTTTTATCCTAGTTGGGATTTATTAAATCTTATGATATCTAGATTATTATGACAAGTTTTATAAAAAAAAACTTTATCTAGATAAAGATTTGATAAATTTTTATCATCACTGTCACTATCTTGTCACGTATACACTACATATGTCAATATTAATTCAATATATATATTTTATTTTCTACTATAATGATAAATTATCTCTTATAATTTATCTAAATCTCATTCAAGCCACCAAAAGGACTTGATCAGACCCAATTAGATTAAGCTCCAATAAATTAATTTTGACCTAATTAACTTTTAACTAGTCAAAAGAATTTATTAATCTCATTCTATTCTACTAAAAGAATGAGATTACACTCTTAATTCAATTGAAATAACTGAAGCTTATAATCGATAAATATATCTTCTGATTAATCGATCTAACATATCACCTCTGTCGATCAATTAGAATATATAAAATAGGGTACTATGACCAAATTGTCCTTATTGGATACTCATAATACTCAACTTTCATCTTCTATTTGGCTATCTCATGTGATCTCATCACATTATTAATTCAACAATTAAAGTTGAATAACCGAGCTCAGATTTTATAGTCTGTTAGAAGAACTCGTGAGTTATGATCATACCTATTAATTAGTGAATACATGTTCTTCGTTATTTCAGTTTAATTCCCAAAATATCGAGATTTAACCAATGTTTTGATCTCGTCTATTGGTATTTCAAAAAACTTCAAGTTTGTAATCGAAATTCATTATCCGCTCAGGATTAAGGTGTTATGTACGATAATCAAGTAAAATTAGATTTGTGTGGTCAAATCACAATTCGAATTTTATGTGGTCCAATCCCCAATTGAGATAAAGATAGACTTAAAATGTGTGATCAAGATAAATTTGTGTGATCATTAAAATGTATCCCCAATTTTATTAAGTTATTATTAAGTCAAAGATAGACTTAATAAAATTGAGACAATCTTATCAAAATAAACTGTCCATGTTTATTTACCAATCATGGACAATGATTCTTTGGATTGAATTATAAATCAAATTTTTCTGTGTTTAACAAATTAAACACTCAATTTATAGTCTTATACAATCCATGGACGCATGCAATGCTCAAAATAATATTATTTAAGTTTTTCAACTTATCCTAGAGTAAATGAGACATGTCTAATATACCTATATTCTGAATATGTCCCTCAAAACTCCTAGTTGGTAAACTTTTAGTGAAAAGATCAGCAATATTTTCTGTAGATGCTATCTTGCACACAATCACGTCTCCTCGTTGAATGATATCCCTAATTAGGTGATACTTTTGCTCAATGTGTTTTCCATGTTGATGGTTTCTAGGCTCTTTTGCATTTGCCACTACTCCACTATTATCATAGTACAAAGTAATGACTTCTTATGTAGAAGGAACAACCTTAAGGCTTAGCAATTTTTTTCCATCCATACGACATCTTTTGTTGCTTTACAAGCTGCCATGTATTCTGTTTCCATTGTGGAATCAACAATATAAGATTGTTTGATACTCCTCCAAACATCGACACCACCACCCAGTGTGAACACTGACTCTGATGTAAACTTACGACAGTCTCTATTAGCTTGAAATCAGAATCAGTATATCCTTTGGGCATAAAATCTGGAGTTGAATAAACTAGCACATATCCTCTAGTTCTACGAAGATGCCCCCGGGGATGGTTAGGCCCACCAATGGATAACCAAGGGATCTAAGATTCAAATCTCAGCTACGGCGCATTGCAGGGAATTTTTCCTCCAATGAGAAGCGGGCCTAAGAATGCTGGTCATTTGGATGAGCCTCCATTAGTGCTTCCCGATTTACCCTAGTGGCCGGTGGGAAACTTCCGTGGGGTCGGGCCGGTCACCTCAGGTCCGACATTACCCGACCTGGTTAATCATTTTTTTTCTAGTTCTACGAAGATACTTGAGAATATGTTTTATAGCAGTCCAGTGCTTCGGCCCTAGATTCGACTGATATCTATTGATTATCCCAACAACATAACAGATATCTGGACAAGTATACAACATAACGTACATGAGGTTTCCTATAGCTGAGGCATAAGGAACTCATTTCATGTATTCTACTTCACTTGATGTCTTCGGACTTTGCACTCGTGACAAGTGGACTCAATGTCTGAAAGGTGTTTGACCCTTCTTGGAATCTTGCATCTTCACCAATATCTTATCAATGTACGAAGCTTGGGATAATGCAATCCTCCCATTCTTCCTATCCCGAAGGATTTGGATACCCAGAATATAGTTTGCTTCTCCCACATCTTTCATATCAAACTGTTGAGCCAACTAGTGCTTAGTGTGTTAGGTAGCCTGATGTGGGTGCATGCTAAAACATATTTCATAAACATGCAGCGGAAGCAAAAGTAAATAGATATAATAACTACTTATTACATCACACACATCACACACATAATAGGATACACTCATACAGACATAATTGAACAATTAAAATTTTATGAAATAACTTTAATCTATTTATACCTGACGAATCATGTAGAACGAGAATGACATCAACCAAGCGATGTTATCAAGCCTCGCCTCTATCCATATTCACGTCAAGCAATCGTCGAGACGACTTCCAAAACCACGAGTTGTATCTCCTTCTTCGGTACTAGCCGACGATCGGAGATGACGTGATTCGAGAGAGAATCTCAATAATAGTTTGGTATCCGGCGTCATTCGTAACCTGACGATACCAAACACGAAGGATCTCCCACACGCTTCAATGTCCGGCGACGTTCGCAACCCGACGACACGAAACAAGATGAGCGACATGTCGGAAAGGGTTGCTATTCGGAGCTGTCCTTCGCTGTTGCCAACGGTGTGGACGGCGACAGAAAGGTTCAAAGGTCGGAGAAGGACCTCTGGTGGCAAATGCAGCTGGCGGTGAGCCTTGCAGCGGCGCCGAGGCTCAGGAGATTGTTGCATGCGTGGGAGAACAATAGCTTCTTGCTGCTGTTCGTGTCGGACAGGCGACAGTCAGACAACGACCTTGGCTTTGGAGACCGGAGGAGGAAGGGGGGAAGCCTCGGGGATGCTCTCTCCAGCAAGGTGGGCAGGCGGGCGACAGCTCAAGGAGCTTTGACTGCTCATTATGGTCGGTGGCGCAAGAGAGGAGAGAAGAGAAGAGAGGGTTTGAGGAAAAACCTAACCTTTAGGTCTTTAATCAATCAAATAATTATTCTCTCCAATCTATATCAATATATAGATATCTTATTGGGTTAAAGGAGCAAGTCTAAAATCTGAATCCATTAACCCGCAACCCATATCAATAGTCTTTAGTTTGATTCAAAATCAAACCACTTGGTTCAAAACAAAACACCCTTTCATTTTAAACCAAATCATCTTGGTTTACAATTAAATCAAAGATGGTCTAACTTGTCTACAAGAGACGTGGTTCATCCGTGCTTTCGTTGAGCTAAACCTTTTTCAGATTTGCTCTTTGTCTGGTCCAACTAAACTCAGTCTCTCTCGATCTGAGAATTCAATTCTCAAACTCGTTTTAAGTCATTTGGATAAACTTGTACATGTGACCCAATAGGTTCCCGATTATGTTGACCACTCGTAATTAATCATTAATTATGAGTAGATCATGAGTGACACCTAGTAGTACATTATGACCCCCAATTGACCAAAAAATCAATGGTCGATTCCATAACCACTTTTGAATCCTTCAGCAGCTATAGTGAGTCGTGTCTCATTCCTTTCACTTGTCTTATACACACTTGGTTTAGAACATAGTCTATGTGTTAGTTCCGACTAGGCTGACTACATCACACCTCGTCCTGTGGATTCGAATTACTCAGACATGTGTCCAAGAGTACCATACTCTTGACATGTATTGATTTGGTCAAAAACTTCGAACAACAATCCTGACAATTGATCCTAACAATTGGTCATGTCTCCTTATACAAGAAGCGGTGAATCCTCTGTAGACTATCCAATCACCTTTGGACACTTCGACTTACACCCAATCATCCCGGGTCCACACCTCCAATGAGATGCTTGCTTAAGATATCAAAGTATAAGTCTCCATGATCAAGATAACTTGAATACCTTAAGTCGAAGGAAACTCACACTTAAGCTGCAATGAGATTTTCATTGACATATTCATATATGTACAGACTCATATAAAGTCTCATGACAGGTTACTCCAATAAACTAGTTACCTTTAACTAGCATCCATGTTTAACTCTCGACATCCCAGTGTCTCCAGCTAGTGAGGAGCGATTGCTTGGTTAAACCAAGGAGTATAACACGTGCTAGTCTCTTAGAATTGATGATGTCTGAACTCATCAATTCATCGACTAGGGACATTCATAATTACACATATAGATATGCTCACTAGTAGTGATTCATTCACAAGTTCTCTCATACTATAAATCACATTGCGGATATTCAGTAAGTGAGTTTAAAATTTAATCATATACATAAAGAATGTACACTCAAATAATAAATAATTTATTTATCCAATAAATAATACATACCATAAGACGATTGTCTTAGGACATCTCTTAAATATAACATAGTGGATGTTAATTCTTCTATTCCATTTCTAATGAGCAAGATATCATCCACATATAACACGAGAAAACTTAATTTGTTGTCATTAATTTTCTCATAGCTTGATCAAATCTGATGTTTCAAGACCTAGACGCTTGTTTAAGTCCATAAATGGACTTTTTCAATTTGCATACCTTATGCTCTTGACCTTTTTGAATGAAACCATCTGGTTGCGTCATATAGGTGCTTTCATCAAGATTTCCATTTAAAAAGACAGTCTTGACATCCATTTGTCATACTTCATAATCAAAATGAGCTGCAATAGATAAGAGGATCCGAATAGACTTTAGCATAGCCACAGGAGAGAATGTTTCATCATAATCAATTTCTTCTCGTTGGGTATATAACCTTTTGCGACCAATCTAACTTTAACGGTCTCTACCTTTCCGTCTATTCCTTTCTTTCTTTTGTAGATTCACTTACATCCAATGTGTTTCATCCTATCAATCATATCTACAAGATCCCAAGCAAAGTTAATGCACAAGGATTTCATTTCTGAGTCAATAGCACTCCTCCAATGGTCAACGTCTGTATCCTTCATAGCTTCTTTATACGAAATCAGATCCTCCTCTTGCTCGATGGATATTATCTCAAAGGACTCTCCATAATACAAGTATTTAGAGGGTCGATAAACGACTCTCCCACTACGTCTAAGTTGTGGAGGCTTTTGGATGATTGGAATTGATTGTTGCTCTCTCATTTGATCATCATGGTCCTCGTTTTCTGTTTAAACACACGAAGGCAATTGAACAATGGAGTCATGATCCTCCACCATCTTAGTTATTGACAAATTAGTGGATACATCAGGTGGAACCTCCATTCTTTTCCCACTATGACCAACAATCGATGGTGGTAAAAATGTGAATTTAAATTGAGTTTGTTCAATGCAAACACCTGAACTAGGATTCTCTTTCAAAAGTCTTTTTGATTCATGTTCTTCTATATATTTATCCTTCAAAAAGGTTGGATTTGTACTTACAAATACCTTTTTATCATAAGGACTATAGAAGTAATATTTTCTCTGATGTGGTGAGTAGAAAGAGGGCTCCACGTGAGCAAGGGTATTTTGGGGTTTTCACAACCTCCCCCTCTTTTAGGGTTTGGTACGTCAAAAGGAGGGGAGGCCGCCAACGCCGAAGAGGAGGAGGGGGGGGCGGGGAGAAAATGATGCCGACGTAGCCTTCGTCTCCCCACGCCGATGCCCTTTCCTTGACGTTGCCTCCAACGACAAACATCGGCCACAGCTCTGTTGTCGATTCCGCCTCTGCGTAACCTCCAGAGTCAACACCACCTCCGCACGACCTCCAGCGCCGATGGACGCCACCACCTCCTCTCCCAGCTCCAATCTCCCATCTCATGCTCTCTTTCGATCTCACTCATTGTCAACTTCGTCGGATCTCCTTCCTCGCCACCGATCAAGCCCTTGGTCTTCCTCACGCTGCCAACCTCACGCCCCCTCTCCCTCATGTTCTCTCCCTTCCTCAAGCTCTCTCCCCTGCTCACGAAGTGACCCTCTCCCTCTCCCTCACGTTCTCTCCCACTCCCTCTCCAGCAATCTCCCCTTCTCCTTCTCGGACGGAGGCTCCTCCTCTCCCTCACGCCGAACCACAGCTCCGCCATCGCAGCTCCGTCACCGCAGCTCCGCCGTAACTAGCCATCGCCGGCATAGCTCCTCCACAACCGCATGTTGCTGCACTGGCACCTTCTCCTCTCCCCCATACAACCTTCAAATCTGCCCCTCTCCAACCGCTAGATCTGCCCCTCTCTTGCCACAGCACCGGCGCCGCCCCTCTCCAAGCCATCCAACCTTCAAGCCGCTACTATGTTTCTGCCTCAGAGTCATCTAGCCTTCGAGCCGCTATCGTGTTCCGGCCTTCGAGCCGCTGCCATGTTCTGCTCCGTGCCGCCTTCGGCCCTCCAGCTCTGTGTCGCCTCCGACCCTTAGACTCTGTGTTGCCTCCGGCCCTTAGACTCTGTGCCGCCTTCGACCCTGTGGCTCTGTGCTGCCTTTGGCCCTCCGGCTCCGTGTCACCTCTGGCCTTCTGGCTCCGTGCCACCTTCGGCCCTCCGGCTCCGTGCCAGCTCCGACCCTCCAGCTCCGTGCCGACTCCGACCCTCCGGCTGCGTGTCGACTTCGACCCTCCGGCTCTGAGCTGCCTCCGACTCGCTCTTGTGGGTCTGGTATGCTTTTACATTCAGTCTTTATATACCTCATTACAATATTATTTATTTTCTTCATATGTTTCATCGAAGACTGACTTGAGAGTCAGAGTGGAAGGCCGGGGCACCCCGGTCTCCATTCTAACGCTCTCTACCGCACTTTTACTCCTCGCATGCCATCTTGCTAGTCCCCTTTGTCTCCTAGTCGCGATGACTCCGTCAACACAGAGGACAGCTCAGCCCCACCTTCCCCCAAGTCATGGCAACTTAGTCAACATTCCAGACAACTCACTGGTGGCTCGTCCGTCCAAGGTTTCGGCGCAGGAACACTCTCATTCCTTTTGGATACCCTACAAAGATACATGCCTCCGATCTTGGTTCCATCTTATCTATCTTGCCCTTAAGCACATATGTAGGGCATTCCCATATCCGGATATGTATTAGATTGGGCTTGTTCCCATTCCACAACTCCAAGGGTGTCTTAGAGATAGATTTAGAAGGGACCATGTTCAACAAGTACATTGCAGTTTGTAAAGCATATCTCCAAAAGAATGAATTGAGAGTAGAAAAGCCAAGCATATATCTAACCATGTCCAACAAGGTTATGTTTCTCCTTTCTGAGACACTATTCTGTTGGGGAGTGTCTGGTGCGCTCAGTTGGGATAAAATCTCATTCTCTGAAAGGTATATTCTTTCATTGGATAGATACTCTCCATCTCAATCTGATCAAAGTGTTTTAATGCTCTTACCTAATTTTGTTTTGCTTCACTTTTGAATTCCTAAAACTTTTCAAAGACTTTAAATTTGTGAGCAATAGGTAAACATAACCATATTGAGAGTAATCATCAGTGAAAGTGATGAAATACTCATATCCACTCTACCAGGGATAATAATTGATACACATACATCAACGTGCACTAATTTCAAGATTTCTTTGGCCCTCATTCCTTTAGATTTAAAGGATATCTTAGTCATTTTTCCTTTCAAACAAGATTCACATATAAGTAGGGACTCTATCTTTAACTCACTTAAAGGATCTTCCCTTACCATTCTTTGAATCCTATCGAGGTTGATATGACCAAGTCCTAAATGTCATAAATAAGTCTCATTAGTGGGAAATAATTTTATGTGTTTGTTAGACATAGTGTTACAATGAGTTGTCAATAGGTTTTACGACACATAAATCATTACTTAGATGTCCTTTACATATAATGGCTTTATTCAAGTTAATAACAACCGTCATTTATGAAAAATGGACATAATATCCTTGTTTAAATAATAAAGCAACAAAAATCAAATTTCTAGTAATATCTGGGACATAATAACAATGTCTTAAAATCAAATATTTCTTATTTGAAAAATATAGATAAACATTTCCAATAGCTCTTGCAGATACCACGGCTCTTGTGCCAACCCTTAAAGTATGTTCTCCTTTATTGAGTTCCCTGGTTACTTGGAACCCCTACAACATATTGCAAACATAATTAGTGGCTCCGGAATCTACTGTCCTAGTATTAGTAGAATCAATCACTAAGCAAGACTTAATAAAAGATAACTCATGATTACTTGGCTTTTTTAGAGCTAGGTATTGAGCAGTTTCTCTTCCAATGACCTTTTATCCACAGTGAAAGCATTCACCCTTGGACTCGCCATCTATTTTAGTCTTCCTTGCCTTTTGCTATGGGCCCTCCTTATTGGACTTCTTCCTCTTATTGCTTCCTTTACCTTTTGACTTGGAAGAGGATGGTCCAATAGAAGTAACAACAAGTGTATCACTACTCATGGTTTTAAGAACATTCTCAGTATTCTGAAGCTCTTTCATCAATTCGATCAGGGACATATTCAGCTTATTCATATTACAGCTCACTTTAAACCGTGAGAACATCTCAGGGAGAGTCTCTAAAACCATGTCAACCTGAGTCTTCGATTTGATTTCAGCCCCTAAAACCTCAGCCACATTAAACTGAGTGATCAATGCAAGCATGTGATCTCTCATGGGCATACCTAGTTTCCTGGCATGTTCATCGTGGCAAAAGACGAAATGCTCGCCCCCAGCACTCCCGTCAACCCGTCCCAAGGCCAACACGGAGGAGATAAATCACGGGAGCTAGTTTATTAGCCCGGACAGCGACCAGTGCATAGAGGAAGGCAGGAACCTGGCTACTAGTCAAGATTTGATCTTTAGATACACGTCAGACAGACTTGATGTCGTTGATGCTCGAACATTTGTGGAAGGCTTTCCATGATTTTAGTGGCACTTTCCATATTCTGATATTTTTGTTGTAATACATTTGAGATATATCCCAAAATATAACAATGAGTCATTTCATCATAATGGATCCACTTGTCATAAGTCTCCTTTTGTTCGGTCGTGGACTTCGTCATATGCATGTTGGGATAGGATTCAATTAACACAAATTTATGTCAATCATTAAATTGTGTTTCCAATCAATATAATTTTCTTTATTCAATTGATTTTTAGTCAAAATAATAGTCAGTGAATTTTCAAACATTTTTTTGAAAGAAAAAAATATCTAATGAACTTTGCACATAATAAAGTATACATTATGCATGAGTAGACCTAAAACTACCACATGACCCAAAGCTCCAAAATCATAAACATACCCTCTATAGGAAACGTAAATGTGATTTCTAGCTAGGTTGTGACCCTCCCATTAAATTCAATATATCTAGCATCTTATGCAATATTAATTTAGCTACTCTTTATTTTGACCACCTTTATACTGCTCAGATATTCTATAGGAAGTTTTCACAATATCTTTGATTTAAGTGCATAACCCCTATATTGATATATATTTAAGCATCTAATTAATTATGTTACCTATGGGGTAATCACAAGTAATTAATACTTAAAATTTATCGCCGCTCATTCTAGTAACCAAAACGGTATAATCTTGTTTTAGAAAGATCAATTAAATTGGCACGAGATATACACATATTCTTACTAATGAGCTAAAGGGAAGGTGGTGGGCTCACTTAAAAAATACACCCTCTCTCACTTAATATTTTGATTAATTAATTAAATTTTGAGTAATCAATAATTTTCTAACTATTTTAACTCTTTAAATAGTTTAATTATTAATTTTAATATTTATTAATAAAACTAATTAAAATTAGGAAATAAAATAAATAATTAAAATATGCATGTCAATTTATACAGC
>JBBUKS010000017.1:1614888-1648425 GCA_038050645.1 Hedychium gardnerianum
ATCTATATATATGAAGATCAAGTAATATCACCATCCAAGTTCACTTTTTCATTTGATACGGCATAAACATACAACAATCAAATAACACACCAATTCATGATCAACCAACAAAAATACCGAACCTTTATAAAGTTTTTACCTCTTTTGAGGGCTGCTGTGTACTATGGCAGAGGAATTTGGTCGGCTTACAATGACAGTAATTTGACCGGAACAAATCAAGATGGCCGGAAATTTGTAATTACTTCCCTTGATTAGAGACAATCTACAACCTCAATACCAAAAACTAAGCCAAGTTTCCAGAAAACCTTTAACCAACACTTACCCCTCTTCCGATGTGGCAGCCGGTGGTGGAAGAAGCCACTGATACAACTCCAATATCCCAGTCAGAGTCGACCGAAGCAGAGTGACTATGAAGCAAACCAGATCATCCTAACCCAATCTAATAGTTGGCCGGAGGAGGTGAAGGTGTGGATCTGACCTATGTTGACCGGCGATGATGCGAACTAGATCTGACCAATGCTCTCGATTGGAGATCAAAAGGTGGTCGACGGTTGGATCTAACAAAGGAGAATCAAGACACCCTACCGGCTGTGAAAAATCAAGAGGGGAAAGAAAAATCCTACCGGTGGTAATCAGGCGCCGACGACATTGGCTGCTCTCCAAAACTCCCGAGAGCCCGACTAGCTCTCTCTCGCTCTCTCCGATCAGGACCTAGCCCTAGCTGCGGCTGTGGCCAGCGACAATGAGTCCGACGGACGCCGGAGGAGGAAGATCATCGCCGGAGAGGAAATAGGGTTCGCCACTATTTGCGAAAAGTTCAGATCGCGAACCCTATTTTCTCCCAAATTTAGTGACGGATTTTAAAATTCCATCTCTATTAGTGACGAATTATTTAAATACCTGTCAGTTATAGGTCACAGTTAGATATACTTTTCGTTTATGTACACCTATAAATACCAATGTATATCCATGTTCAAAATACCTCTCACTCTGTGCTTTCGTATATTCTATTGACTTCAATTACTCATTTGATGTATAAATCTCAAAAAAAAAAAAACTTTAATTACTCTTTCCTTTAATATTTTTGAAGTAAAGTATGATAAAGTTTAGAAACTTTTTCAATTTATTGCTCAACATCACAATCATACACCAATTTATAGTAAAGGTCAACTAAGTCCATCGTGAACCTAGATCTAAAACAATTTCCATTGTTATACTACCATGAACTTGAGACTATTTTTTTTTTCAAATTTAATTAGCAACATCCCTAATGCATGAATTTAATAACTATAACTTCTTTCCTGAGAGGTTGGTACAGTTGGTACGAGTGTAAAAATATTTTACTGGATAATCTTTCTCATGTAAAGAGTCGTGCTAAAATAAATGTTCTCCATAATTTATTCCTTTCCAAAAACATATGAGACCACCCGAAGAAACTGTTAAAATTATAATTTTATCTTTTACTCAAATAATTGTAACTCCACGTTATAACAAATCAATTTCTTGACCATTAAATAACACTCTTCTTTATTTCTATTGAGGTGTCAATATAAACCCACCGTAATGTGAAAACACTCCCATATATATAACCTAAGAGAATGAATTGATGTCTTCACAAGATGAATTAATAGTTACTATATGAAATATTATCATAATAAAATTTGAAGGTTAAATCTATGTTATTAGTCAGATTTTTATCCTCTTTTATGTATTAATCATTATTCGAACTAGCCAGACTATCTTTCATGATTTATCTCATTCGTATTGATCTCGAGACAGACTGACAGGGACACTGAAGACGAGCGTTTCATCTTTTACCATAATAAGAGACTAAATTAATACTCTCGAAGTTGGCACAATGGTAAAAAAATAGGATGATTTCTCATGCATATGATGTTCGCATCATTCATAATATTAGGTCGTATGCTATAATCCATTTATATTTTTTGAATTTATTTTAATTAATGATCAATGAAATATTTCCTTCGGGCTAGATTTAATAAATTGACAACTTCTCTAAATCAAGTCAATTGGTGTATCATTGGTGGAGCAATTATATATCAACTATAATAATACATAATTTCATATCAATGTTCCAATCCAACCAACATTCCATTAGTTGTTAAAAAAAATAACTTCACTTGTACGTGCGAACATAAACAAACCTACAAATAATATAAAAATATAAGCATTTGACATGAATGCGGAAATATAAAGTAATATGATTCATATTTAATAAACTAACATACATTAAAATAACATCTCAAAAGTTTCCTATCAAAATTTCAATCATTGTTGATGAACAATAGTTATCCTAAACCCTTTGCAATTGGATCTCTAAAAAATAGTTAATTTGAGAAAGGCGTACGAGGTGAATGATATTTTGAGGATGTTTTTACAGGAGGGGCACTGCATCCTTTTTTCTTCCTGAAATTATTGTACCTTTTATGATTTAAAAAAAAATGGGGCGGTTTTTATTCTTTTTTATATTGGGTAAAAATTATAAAATCACCTTTAGTTATTCAAAATGTCAAAAAATACTCCTTATTTTTTAAAATAATAAAAACATCTATCATATTTATCATATAAAAATATTCTTATTCTAATAATATTATAGTAGTCACTGAGTAAGTACTATAACATATAAAAATAATTTGATTTAACTCAGTTAAAGAATTATATATAAATCACTTTTATATATACATTTTTTTAATGAATTTAATCATAATTATTTAAATTTAATTAAAATTATTAAAATCATCATAAAAATTGTTATAATAACTATTAACTGATTGATACGATAATATAACAACCACTGAGTGCACACTAATGTATGTAATTTTAATCTTTTTAAGATGATTTTAATTTTTTAAAGTAATTTTAATAAAATTAAATAATACTGATAAAGTTTATAAACAGTTTGTTTATATAAAAATACTTTATATATATATTTTTTATCAAAATAAATTAAAAAATAAAATTTTAATTAGTATAAGGGTGGAGCTATAGTACTTTATTCGTTCAGGGTAAATAATAATATAATATTATTAATAAAATAAAAAATATATAAAATCTTATAATTATCAAGTATCATAAAATAATTATTCTTTTTGAATTTTCATATTTTTAACTTTTTTGTACCATAGCTATAACTTAGAAATATATTAACAACCACCCCTCCTCATCATTCTCTTCCAAATAACCAAGGAATCTGACCAAATTTAGGTGTTCAATCTGTCCTAGTACTTTGATGTCGAATTTCACACTTAAATGGTTGCCATAAACGATCTTCACAAATCACCAAACTTCAAGTTACACATTTATCTCGGTTGTTTAATGAATTGAAATGGTTGGAAGAAATCTTCTAACCTTTTTGGCAATATTTAACGGCAATCCGTCGATCATCCCTTGACGGTTAAAATGAGTCTATAAATAAAGATTTTTTTTAATAGATAATAGATTTTAACTTCAAAATGAGCCTTCATATATATATTTTTATTTAATTTAACGATGGTGAAATTTTTTTATAAAGCTGATTAAGATTTAAATATTCTTATATCAATTAAAAAAATAATAATAAAAATATGAATAACGATGGTGTCAATCGCATCAACCTGCGACAGGAACCACGGACCTATATCCGACGACTCAAACGCCAGCGAGCACCACTTGTCCACTCATCCGTTGGAATTCCACCATGATTCGACCTACAGTTGACAGTAGTAAATACTGAGCTGCTACCGAAGGACTGCGATTTACACCACCCCGTCACTAGGGCGGTAAATAAATTAAGCTGAATTAAATTTTGAAATGTTTAAATTTATTTAATAAGATAATCGAGTCAAATCGAGCTGAGTCGAGCCTAAAATGAATCAAACTTTTAAAATGATTGTTCAAGTTTAATTTGATTTATTTTTTATGAGCTTGAGCTTATTTGAAGTTTGACTTGAATTTGGTTCGTTTAGATATTAACGAGCTCTGATTTCAAGTTTGACTTGAGTTTGATTCGTTTAGATGTTATCGAACTCTCAATTTAAACTTATTTGATTATTTAAAATTTTTGTTTATTTGATTGATTATTGAGTTTGATAATTTAAATTTATTTATTTATTTTATTTTATTTATTTAGCATATGAATAAGAATTTTATTAATGAATATAATTATTCACGAACGTTATTCATGAACATTGTTTATAAACATTATTCATGAACATTGTTCACGAATATTATTGATGAATATTAATAAACTGAATACGTATATATTTAAATTTATGTATTTAATTTAATAAATTATTTAAATTTATTTATTTAATTAATTTATATATATTGAACAAATATAAATAATTTCTTATCAAATTGTTCATAAACGTTAATTCAAAACTAACTGTCACCGTCCCATTGAACACCTGCGTAGGGTTACCGGCATTTGCCGATGTAACTGCCTTTCTGGATTGGGACGTTCCGAGTGCATCGCAAACGATAGCAATCCGCTATGGCGTGTGGGAGTGCTTTCCATGGAACCCTTTTCTTCCACTCCGTCCTCAAATCCCCCTCTTCCTCCTCCAAATCTTTCTTCTCCTCTGCTTCCGCTTTAACTGCGAGTAGTGGCTTCAGACGGCCTCTCCGCTCCGGGAATGGCGGTGTCGGACACAAGCGGACCTTGGCGCCCTCCGCCTCCGCTTCCTTTTCCGACGACCTCCGCCCGGCCCTTGGGGAGAATCCCGAGGGCGTCATATTCGGGGAGTGGCCGGAGAACTTCTCGTTCCTTAGCTACGATGACCTGCGCGCCTACCTCGAAACCCAGATCATCAGCGACGAGGTCTGTCTCCTATAATGTTTTCTTCGTTTTGGTCGATTGGTGTTGACATCGTCCTTGGGAGCAGACGAAGCCGTCGGCGAAGCTAGCAACGGTGATGTCAACGCAGATCCGGAAGGCGAGGCCGGAACAGGCGCTGGAAGAGATCGAACACAATTTCGAATTCGTGTCGGGGCTTCCTGTGGTCGACGACGAACTTAGGTGCATCGGTGTCATCTCTAAGAAGGACAAAGCCAGAGCACCTAATGGGGTTTGTGTATTAGCTTTTGTACTCTCTTCCACAAGTATTCTCTACCTGCTGCTCAACATTAAAGTTGTCACCGTTATGGCAAAAGGCGAAACGCTCACCCCAGCGCCCCCGCCCGTCCGTCCTAAGACCAACACGGAGGAGGCACGGAGAGGCTAGTCTAACCGGCCCGAACAGTGACTAGTGCATAAGGGAGGCAAGAACCTGGCTACTAGTCAGGATTTGACCCCTATACCTCAGTGGCAACACCTCATGCACTAGCCTTGCTGATTCTCCCTTTTCAATCAAAGTCAAAATTCATCAACATTTCTCATATTTGTTTTGTTGAAACCGAGTAATTCAAGTTAAATTATATGCTAAAATACTGCGGTTCACTAATTTGAGGAATCATTTTGATAAGCTGGGCTTAGTCATTAGCAGAATAATAGCAAATATATGCTGAAAAGATGAGCTGGACACTTCCTGACTCCTAGTTCCCTTGTTCATGGACCTTTGACGTGATTTCTAATCCTTTTTCTTTTAATACGCATCATTTGGATAGTCTCAACTGTTTTTTTTTTTCATCTATTCTATATTTGTCAGCTTAAGTGCTATCTCTACTTGAATACAACCCGCTCTTATGAACCTCTGTGCCATCTCACATGTATAGGCTCATGCTCTACACATAAATATGGGTGGATTACCCAAATGGCTGCTTCAATATAAAGTTAAAACTCTGTGTCCCCTTACTAAAACCAATGAGCTTAATGTTCATGGACCCATGATTTCTCCAATTTTGCGACCTCCAGTTAGCTGACATCTAACCATGGTTACAAGTTATAAAACATCACACACCACAATATTGCCGAAGCACATGATCTACAATTTGTCATAGACAACCCTAAATGTGATGCACCCGCACCCCATTACATCTTTGAAATAACATGATTCCTTGGGCTTCCATGACCATACCTGTCATACGTCCTCTAATATCTTTAAAGTCACATGTCCTTAGACATCAACGACCCTAACAGTGACATGCCTCGTGATCAAATGCTCATAGGCACGCTGGAATAACTAGTTAAAGTCTTCTCTAATGAGCCCAAGATGCATATTACCACTTTTACGTAATTTATTTCATGCATCATATGAAATAAGTATAGGATAGGTTCTCCATATTACAATAAATGTCTTGTAATCCTTCATAAGATCTGAGGCTTGAGATGATTGACAAACACAATTTGGGTACTTCTCAAAGTCATAAGTGCTCTTAACTGCTATGTGTGAACCCAATTGAGAATAAAGGTTTTAGGAACTCACATTGAGAAAATAATCCTGGAATTGCTGCGGAATCGAAAGAAAACTACTAGGAACCGACGACCCACAATTAGTTTGGAAGCTGGAACCATACGGATAGGGTAGAAGGCGCCACAACCAGTGACGAACGAAGGTTAATGAGCCAATAAATGCCACAAGGATTGCGTTGATAAGTTCAAAATTCCATTCAAGAACCAACAAAGTGAGAGTCTCACTAATATATCACTCAACTAGCCTCTTCTTTGGCCAAACACTCCCCCTTTTCTAGGACAGCATATTGCCCTTGCATCCAAGAAAACCCCTAAAAGACCAAGTGGGGTTGAAGCCCATTACATTATGTCGGACTCTTAATTATCTACTGATGCAGGACCAACCTGATATGACTCCTTGAATTTCAAAAGGGCATAACTTTTGACTTGGGATTCGGAATCAGGCTCTGTCTGTGCTCATGCGTGCAAAATTCTGAGATCTATGTTTATTACCGGGGAACCCTTAACCGCCAAGTTTCAGGCTCAAATTTCACCATTTAGGCCCTTTTCGGGCCCTCTTTGTTATTTTTGATAACTTTCATTTTTATGGTATTTAGGGTAATTTTGATATTTCTAGTATTTATTGGTTAGGATTTGTCTATGTCAGCGTCTTGTTGTGTTAATTTCTTTCTATTAAGAAATTTACTTTTTGATCACTATTTTGATCATTGTAAAAGTAAACTTGGTACCGGAGGAATAAAATTTATCTTTGTTGGTAATGCTCAAACTTCTAATGTCATTGTTAAATTTATTAGCTTTAAATTTTTTGAGAAATGTTTTTAGTTTTCTCCCAATGTACTCAAATTTCAAGCATAGATTCATCTATTTCTTCAATTTCTAATTACATAGTAGATAATGAAATGGCTCAAAATTTGTTGAATGCAGAATATATCAAAGAATCAGAAGTAATAAGATTGTATTTTTATTTTATTTCTCCACATTGCCTAATTTTTCTTATTGAAGGAAATAGAGATAAAGTATTTAATAAAAAATTTATTTTATGAAATATGGGAATAATCCTAGGACCAATGATGAAGCGATACCTTCTAGAAATGCAACTTTTTAGAAAGAAGCTATTAATGATGAAATGAATTGTCTAGTTTCCAATAGCATATGGATTCTTCTAGTGTAAAACTATAGAGTACAAATGAGTGTTTAGGAGAAAGTATGATACTAATGCATCATATCAAGCCTTTAAGGCAAGATTAGTTGTCAAAGGATTTATCCAAATGGTTGGTGTCAATTATTTTGATAAATATTCTCCATTGGTGGCAAAAAATTACATCCACCCGAAACACTTATAGTTTTAGTTTCAATATATTATTGTCATCTACATCAAATGCATGTAAAAACAATTTTTAATGAAGATCTTAATGAGGAAGTTATGCATCAACCAAAAGGTTTTTTTTTTTGCTATAAATGAGAGAAAAGTTTGCAAACTGCTAAAATCTCTTTATGAGTTAACTCAAGCTTAGAAACAATGAGATGAGGAATTTGACAATACAGTTTTAATGAATGACTTAATTCATAGTAGTGTCACAAATGCATATTCTAAGTTCCCCAAAGATGATGGTGTAGTAATTATATTTGGAGTTTTAAAAAGCACAAAATACTTAAACTTTGGTCTTTAAAATGAAAGATCTTGGAGAAGTGGGCATTATCCTATGGATTAAAGTTGAAAGAAACAATAATGTTTTTTTAAAAACTAAAATCATTATCTGAAGCTGTTTCTTAAACATAAACTTAGGAATCAAGTAAATAGTCTTGATGCTGCCAATAAAAGTTGCTAGAGTTCTAGTACAACAATTGCATAAGTATAATATCAGGTTAGATATAGATTTTGCTGCATGCAAGCTATCAAGAAGATATACAAGAAACCGAAGTTCAAACAATGATTAGTGGAAAGCTATAGTTCATGATTATTTTAAGAAAAACTTGAGATTTATCTTTACACTATTCTAGTGATGTAAGCTGGATAATAGGTGCTAGCGACCGTAAATTCACATTCAATGAATTTTCACCCTTGATGGTAGTGCTTATTGGGCATCAAAGAAGACTTGTATTAGTCACTTGACAATAGAGTCTAGTTTATAGCATTAGTAATTGTTGAAAAAGGATCAGAATTGTTAAGAAATTTGTTAATGAATATTGAGTTGTGACCACAACCAAGGTTTAAGATCTCATACAATTTTGGAGCTTGGGTCTTGGTTCATGTCATGCCAATGTTTGACACACTTTTAAGTTTGCTGAGATTAATCCAAATGAGTTTTAATACTATAAACCTTAACTACTTTGCTTGCTACTTTAAACATAAGTTAAAAACAATTAAAAAGTCATTCGGTTCAGTTTGTTTTTTGACTTTTTGAGTATATAAATATATATTATGTATTTATCAAGGCAAAATAAACTCATAAGTTAACTTGTGTGTCTATAATGTTAGATAATTATGTGGGCTTGGGTTTTCAAATCACAAACCTGAACCTTAAAATAAAATATCATATGAAGCTTTTCCATGCTCGTTTGATTTTTATTCCTTGTAATTCTATGCTTTGACATATTCAATTATTGCTTAGCAGCTGAAATCCAAGGTGGGCGAAGTCATGTCTTCTCCTGCAATCACACTCACACCTGACAACACAGTCCTAGGTAAGCTTCCTTGCCAGTGACTACTCTTCCTCCTTATATGCATGTTTTTTTTATCCAGTTTGGATGAGAACTGTTTCCTATCGAATTCGTTCAGATGCTGCAGCCTTAATGCTTAAGATGAAGGTCCACAGGTTACCTATTTTAGATGTGGAAAAGAGAGTTATAGGTAAGAGTTGCAAACTAATTATAATGTTATCATGAATATCCATCTTCATATCATGCAACCATGTATGTATCACTACTATAAACTTGATTTGATAAACCAGGAATGGTTACTCGAACTGACATATTCCAAGCATTGGAGGCACAGAAGGTAGAGTCCGTTGCTTAGAACACGCCCACCAGCTAGCTATGTATTAAATGAGTGCGTTTCTTTTGATGTAATTATATTTGCAGCTGAATTACTGTTCTTGTATAGTCCGCGTGTTAGTATTTACTGTGATAGACCTACTATTCTTTCAGAATACTATGCAGCTGCTTTGCTGTATTAATTGTGTTAGAACTGTTTTGGCTGGGTAAGTTATATTATATGATGCTTGGCATATGCCTTTTGGGTTAAAGAAGCCAAATTAGTTGCAGCATTCCTTGAGCTCAATATATATTTCTGAGAATTTAATACTATAAACTAGACAATATAAACATATTTGATAGATCTAAATTTCTCCCTGTTGAAGGAATCAAGGACTTTTCTGTTTTACACTGACGTTTTCTATTCTTTCGTCGGGATTGCGTCGGTGGTATTGACCCATTGCTTAGAGCTCTCTATGTCGTTAATTGATTGTGGTCCCCAAAGTAGTGTAATGCTGCTTAATTTCAGGTTTATGTCATGAAAATTCTGCATCTCTTGTCATTACATTAGCTTGGTGTTTTATTAATTATTTATGGTCCAAACTTTTTTATGGATGGACGAACGTTTGAATACAAACGCTGGAAGCTTAGTGATAGCTACCTGTTTAGGGTTATTTGAAGTTCAACTAAGACTTTGATTACTCCATTTCTTGGCAAATACTAGTTATGTTACAACAGTATCTGTCATAATATGTGCTCTCTTTACTCAGGTAAAGCATTCTGAACGTTTGCTGGGGAGGCTTGGCTTCTTGGAAGAGAGGTGTGAAAAGCGAGGATTATTGAGTAACATCACTTTTATTCAAAGCCCTTTTCTCTTGGCGTAGTAGTGTTATAGCTAACTACACTACGAACCAAAACAAATACTTATCCTGTTCTTTACATCCCAGATTGCAGGCCCAAAGCTAGTGCTTTGTAGAGCGTAAGATAGAAACGCAGCAAATTACAGGTGATTGAACAAAAAAAGAAAAGAGTAAAAGAAAAAAGAAAATGAAACTAGAACCGGAACGTGTTTCAGGTGATTACGAGGGGAACTTCGCCCTGGCGGCAGAGCAGATGCTGGACCCAGAGAAACTACTGTTGTTGCCGTTGCTCTGACCCTGGTGGCACAGCACTGTACTAGTCGAGGTCGACGTCGTCGCTTGCATCGCCGCCGCCTTAGCTGGAGCTGTCGACCCCTTAAGGAGGGAGTCAACCTTGGCGTACTCCTCCCTCTCGTGCCGGATCTCCTTAATCATGGCCGCCACGTCCTTCATCGTCGGCCGCTCGTCCGGCGAAACGTTGACGCACAGCAGCGCCACGCCGAGCACCTGCAGCATCTCCTGCACCTCCGGGTCCGGCCGACCTCTCAGGACTGGGTCGATCACCTCCCCGCTCCCCTTCTTCCTCCGCACCCAGTCCACCACGTGTAGCCCATCAGGGATCGTCGGATCAATCGGCTGCTTTCCCGTCAGCACCTCCAGCACGACCACGCCGTAGCTGTAGACGTCGCTCTTTTCCGTTATCTTCATCATGTAACCGTACTCTACAATTGCACATCCCAGATCAGGTAAATTGCACTGATACTCGGTAGAGAGACATTAAAGTTTGAAGTCGATACGAACCAGGAGCAATGTAGCCATAGGAGCCAGCGACGGTGTTGGAAGACCGAGCAAGGTCTCCGTCCTCGACAAGCTTAGCGAGTCCGAAGTCAGCAATGTAGGCCTCGAAGTCGAGCCCGATCAGGATGTTGTTGGCCTTAATGTCTCTGTGAACGATCGGTGGTACGCAGTCATGGTGGAGGTAGGCGAGGCCTTGCGCCGCCCCCAGGATGATCTGATACCTCAAGTCCCACTCCAGCGAGAAGCCAGTGCGTTCGTGGAGCAGCTCCCCGAGGCTGCCGTTGGCCATGTAGTCGTACATTAGCAGCCTGGTGTTCTTGTTCCAGCAGCATCCGAGGAACCTTACGATGTTCTTGTGCCGGATTGAACCCAGCGTCCTCACCTCCGCTGAGAACGAGTCCCTTACTCTGCTGCTGTTGCAGTCTTCCTTGGCCGTCATCTTCCCCATTGAGGAGGTACTAGTCGGCCAGAGCTTCTTCACGGCGATCGCCTCTCCGTTGTCCATTTGAACGCGGTAGACCACTCCGGAGTAGCCTTTTCCGATCACATTTGCGTCCACCAGACTGCGCACGACCTGTTCGACGGAAAAGCTGAGCTTTTGAAAAGGGGTGAATTGCCACGGCCAAGACGTCTCCCCGCCCATCTCCGAGTCGTCGTCGTCACCCTTCCCGCCTCCAATTCTCTTCGCCCGGATCACTCCAATCATCCCAACCACCATCGCCACCGTCGCAGTGACGAGCAATGCTATCGCCAACTTCAACTGGTGCATCCTTCTGCTCTCGGCTTCGGCCTTAATGATCGGCCGGCCATTGGCGTCCAGGGTCACGAAGCACACGTCTCCGCCGTGTGTGCAGAGGCCTTGGTTGCCGGTGAGGTCGGACGCGGAGAGCTGGCGGAAGAGCTTGGTATCGGGGAGGTAGCCGGTGAAGTTGTTGTTGGAGACGTTCAGCGTCACCAAGTTCTCTAGCCCAGCAAGCGGAGTCAGACTTCCGCCCAGCATATTGTAGGAGAGGTCGAGCAGCGAGAGTTTGCTGAGCGTCGAAATCTTCTCCGGGATTGATCCGGTAAGCGCATTCCTGCTCAGGTTAAGGGCAATGTCAAGACCTTCAATGAGGCAGAGCTCGGTAGGGATGGCGCCGGCGAGCTGATTGCTGCTAAGGTCAATGAATTCGAGATTGGAGCACTGGCCCAGCGAAGGAGGTATCGCGCCGGAGAGTGAATTGCCACAAAGCATGAGTTTGCTAATGGAAGCCAGCTTCCCGAAGCTACTGGGAATTTGCCCTGTGAGCTGGTTGAGCGAGAGGTCGAGCACCTGCAGCCTGGTGATCAAAGACAATGATTCAGGGATGGCGTCGGAGAGCGTGTTGCTGCTGAGGTCGACCATCTGGAGCTGGGAGCAGTTACCGATGGAGGCCGGAATAGGGCCCGTGAGGCGGTTACCAGAGAGGTCGAGGAAGTTTAGATTCATGAGCCGGCCGATCTCTGCCGGGATGGAGCCAGCAATGCGGTTGCTGCCGAGGCGGAGCCGGACGAGGGAGGCGCACTGGCCAATCTCCGCTGGTATCGGGCCGGAGATGTCGTTGGAGAGCAGCAGGAGCTTGGTGAGGTTGGGGAGGAGGAAGAGGCCGGGAGGGATGGGACCAGTCAAGTGGTTGTGTGAAAAGTCCAGCGCCTGGAGGTTGGAGAGCGAGGCGAGGGAGGGGGGAATGGCGCCCTCCAGCTGGTTCTCCCAAGCGAAGAAGACGGTGAGCGACTTGAGCGCCGAGAGACCGGCGGGGATAAGGCCGGAGATCTGGTTGGTGTCGAGTTGCAGCTGGGTGAGCGAAGTGAGGTTGGCGAGTGAAGGCGGGATGGAGCCGGAGATGTTGTTGTCGCTCAGCATGAGCTCCTCCAGGTTGGTGAGCGCACCCAAAGACGTAGGGATGGCGCCGGAGATGGAGTTGATGGACATGTCGATGGTCTGCAAGGAAGCAAGGCTGCCGAACTCCTCCGGGATGCGGCCGGAGAGCGCGTTCTGCCAGAGGAGAAGCCGCTCGAGCTTCGACAGCCGTCCCATCGTCGCCGGCAATGGTCCAGAGAGCGAGTTCTCGTAGAGATAGAGGTTGACGAGGGAAGAGCAGTTCCCGAGCTCCGGAGGGATGGAGCCGGAGAGCATGGTAGTGTATATGGACAAGGTTTGGAGGTTGGAGAGCCGTCCGAACGAGGCCGGAATGGGGCCAGAGACCTTGGTGTCCGCGAGGCCGAGGACGGTGAGGTTGGCGCAGAGGGAGAGGGAATCAGGAATCGGCCCGGAGAGGTCGTGGTTGCCGCCGGCGCGGAACGTCTCGAGGAGTGAGAGGTTGCCAAGGGCGACTGGAATGGGGCCGGAGAGCCGGTTGTCGAAGAGTATGAGGTGACGGAGCTCTGCTGCAGCTCCGAGGTCATCCGGGATGGAACCAAAGAGCTGATTGGAGTTGAGTATGAGAGAGGAGAGCGAAGGGAGGCGGGCGAGGGCCGCAGGGATGCCGCCGGAGAGGGAGTTGGAGCTGAGGTCTAGCACAACGAGTAGGGAGCAGTCGGCGAAGTCAGGCGGGATGGCGCCGGTGAGGTTGGCGTCGGAGACAACAAAGGCGGCGAGGCTGGGGAGCGCGGCGCAGAGTCCAACAGGGAGGGAGATGGCCAGGGGAAGCGACTGGATAGCGACGTCCGACACGGAGCCTGCGGCGTTACAGGTGACATGGCTCCACTTGCAGGGCGTGGCATGGGCCGGGTTCCAGTCCGCCAGCGCGGCGGCGGCGGATGCAGAGGAGTTGATCCACTGGTAAAGCGCAGCGACTTCCTGGTTAGCTGGAACCAGAGACGGCAATGAGAATAGCATTAGAAGGAAGTAGAAGCGTGGAAGAAGAAGCAGCAGGCGGTTGCGCTGGAGGAGGAGGAGGAGGAGGAGGTGGTTCTGCTGCCTCGACCTCGGCATCCTCAAAACCTCCTCGGCTTCAAATCCCAACTCGCTCGCTCTCCCCCCGGTGAGTTTCTGCTGTCTCACTCTTATTTTGCATTGGGTCTCTCCCTCTCTCTCTCTCCGCCCATTTTTCTCAGCTTTTAAACTGCCGATCAAAACAGAGGATCGAAACGATCTCGTTCGAGCTTGACTCGAGCGAGCTCGATGCCACAATGGATCCCCGTCCATGGCGCTCCCACTGCTTGAGCCAGACACGGAGCATCTTCACGCAGCAGCTAAGTCTTTAAATAAATAATGACCGGCGAGAAAAGTAAATGGTCACCGCTGCTTGCTGCATATTTTATATTGTTCTTTGCGGGGCTAATCCGATGGCTACGCCTGGGACTTCGGGCGGGCCTGCTTTTCGTAATGAGAGTGCAGGAGACGAGTAATGTAATAAATATGGAGCGGGTGAAATGACAGTGAGTTTTAGAATAGAGCATGGTCGTCTATTGCATTGAGTTGGGATCTGTTTAGTTTTTTAAGTAGGGAAGCGAGTGCGTGGGATGAACCGGGATTCGATGGGTGTCTGGTCGAGTTATTCGGGGAGGGAGACTCGTGCACCTGTCGTGATGCCAATTAAACGGTGTTGGAACGGGCACTAGCCCCGTGGGATTCTGTCTATATGCCCATTCAGTTGGGGTTGGAGGGAAGAGAATCAAGAATTGGAGAGTTTTATGGAGGAGAAGTGAGATCAATTTTAAAATGCAATCGACATTTAATACTTCTAAATTTCTATTTATTTATCAAAATACTCTCTATATAAGATTCAAATAACTATTAAATCCCCTGGCGAATGATGCAGTGGTAGTATATTTTTTTTATTTCTTAAATATCTAAGAATTGAATTTCAATTTTAATAAATTATTGGATGAATTTTTATTAATGGCGATTGACTTAAGAATATTAAATTGATGGACCGTTCGTTGTAAACGCTTCTTGATTTACTTGGGTAGTCGGTGAAATTTTTTTATGAGATCGGATTGATCATCCTAGGATTAGTCAATGTAATCTAGATATCGGGTGTTAACTAAAAAAAGAAATATCTATTAAATGCCCCTGGGATATGGTGCGATGATAAGAGATGAGACAGACTCACTAGGCAACAAGAGTTCAAATCTTACTTAGGACAAGTTATACTTAGAGAGTTTGAAAATTTGATGGCATTGGACCGTTTGTCATAATTCATTTGCACTTCTCGATTTACTTTGGTAGTTAGTGAAAAATTTCTATGAGATTGAATCGATTTCTTTCTAGATTAATTAGATTGTAAGAGTTGAATATTTGATTATGATAAATAAAATTATTAAGTCACTACCATCTTGTTAATATGAATGGTATTTTAACATCAAAATGGAAAGTTTGAAAGACATTTTGATGTTGATGAAATCTTTTTTTTTAAAAAAAAAGGTAATAAATATTAAAGACATTTAAAAAATATATAATTCTTAAATTGAAGCAACATTTTTAATCTTGCTTACAAGTAATAGGGAGGCCCTTCCATTAATTTTTCTTAAATTGTAAACTAAAGAGGTAACAAATAGCTTTGTAGTATCTCGTCTAAGTGTACATTGTACCATTTTAAGATATGTAATAAGCAATGTTCTTGATTCTCCCTCAAATCACTCAAATACATATTTATTTTGACGTTCGTTGATTGGGCAACAATACTTATATCGATCGACAATTTACTATTGAATATTAATTGTTCCCTTCTTAGAGTTTCTTCAATATCATCGACCAGAGAAATTAATAGTCGATTGTCTTTTCTCTAATACAAAGGGAAAGAATCATCATGCTGTTGGAGACTGATCCTACCTAAGATCGTCGATAAGTGAATCATCAGTGAGTTATCGTCTATGTTAAATTGATCGTCAGTTACTTGACAATAAGGAGAATTTTTCAGAGAGGTTCGCTGATTGCCTGTGTATGAGTAGGGCAGAGGATAGAGGTTAGGGGGATGGTAGGAGTTTCCGGTGTAGTCATTCTGATACTCAAATCAGAAATTTCGTGGAGAAGATTAATAGTAGCTAGGGTTTGTGAAGATGTATGTATGCGTAACTATGTCTGCGGGGATAGACAATCTTTTGTAAGATCGCATGGGTGTGGGGATCCACGCCTTCCACGTGCTCTGTCTTTCTTGCTACGTTATCCAATTTATTAGCATTTTATTCAGAGTAAATGACCTCGTTGCCCACGTTTCCTGCGTGGTAACGGCTACGTTACTCTCGTCTTTTATGAACAACGACTATTCGTTCCGAGTTATACGGAGAAAATCATATGAATCAGAGAACCATAAAGAGATAGGCTTGTTCGGAGCTTGGAACTGTGGAAAATCGGGATTGCAAGGAGTCGGGATTGTTAGGAGCCAAGGTCGCTAGAAGCGGGGAGCTGCAAGGAGTCGGGGGTTGCAAGGAGCCGGGGGCTATCAGGAGCTAGAGATTGTTGGTAGCTGGGAGTCCCAGGAGCCGAGAGCTGTTGATAGTGGGTTGCTAGGAGTCAGGGGTTATTAGTAGTCGGAAGTTCCAGGAGTCGAAAGCTATTGATAGTCAAAAGTCCCAGGAGTCGAGGGCTATTGTAACTTTTTTTGACTGCCACCTTCATCTTATTTGACTTTTTTTGTCACATGATATCTCTCCGATTACTTTTCATATCAAAGACGATGTCTTTAAATTTCTGTATAGTTACATTATATAACTACTAACTATACATAAAATGTATAGAGATAGAATGAGACACTCGTTTTGATAATAAATGAAAAACGATTGCTTGTTTGACGATTTCAATAAAAAATATCCTTTTAATTTTTGTCTTAATTTAATTGTATTCCAATAGAATTTTATTGGACAACAAAAACATCCATAGATTGTCCAAGATGAGAGCAAATAGATGATAAAATGAATAATCTCCAAGGCTCCCAAATTCTTCCTCCCACTAACTTTATCACATCAACAATCACCCGTCCATATCATTATCATTCTCCACCCCCGCATGAGGTATTACCACAATGAGGTCTGAGATTTAAATCCTGGCTAGTAGCCAGGTTTCTGCTCTCTCTCATGCACTGGTCACTGTTCGGGCTAGCTAGACTAGTTCCCGTAATTTACCTCCTCCGTGTTGGTCCTGGGACGGATTGGCGGGGGCGCTGGGGGCGAGCGTTTCGCCTTTTTACCACAATCATTCTCCGCCCCAAATTCAAAGATGTGTCGACCAAGATATTGACACATTGATTCACGAGATCAAGGGTGTTTTACTAAAGGCTCGTCTAGGTTAAGTACTAGACACATTATTGACAAAGAACAAATTATATATAAAAAAGAGGTGGTGAAATGATGATCCCTTGCTTCCCCATATTCTCTCGTCCATGCTAGACCATCTCATCTAAGATCCACACGACATGTTCACATTATCAAAGGGCGAGGAATGTGATCATCGATCAATTAATGACTTCACATAACTTTGGATTATAACTCCTTAAACACTATTCCTCTCAACTTCTTCTATAAAGGCTTTACGGGACCATTCACCTACCACAAATAGGCATGACCATCCAATGCACAAAAATATGTCTCACTTCTTCCTAAGATAAAACTGCAGGTAACTCCTTGGATCAATCCTTATAAATATTCCATTCTTTGCTAATTAATTTACCACGCATGCACCTCTACAAATTAAATCTTCAACGTTAGTTTGATCTGTGCCTTCACATGCGTTGCACACATTAATAACTTAATTATCTTACCGACAATTGCACAGTACATCAGGTAATTAATGCAAAATAAATCAGAAACTAAACTATATATTAATATACATACATACAACAACAAGTTTAAACCCTCCAAAGTCATCCATATGCATGCCTCTTTCAACTTTCAACTCAATTCACGTTTCTTCACCCACATCCCAATGCACACACCACATGCCTTTGTAGATTCCTCCCTTCCCCCCACTTAAATTTAACTCCTCGTCGCTCTTTATAGTTTATGCATTAACAAATCGCCATGGTTTGTACCTCCTCTCTATTAAAAACTAGTATGTAGACTAATGGGAGACACAGCTACGGCTAGTGAGTGAGTGGGAATCACTTCAGCCACAGTCCTGCATGGCCCATGCAACACACAAAGGCAATAAAGCTAAGCGGCGCTGCCCATGCAGAGCCCTTGTTTTAAGGATCATTCTTTGGCTCTCTCCTCCCCTCTCGCCTCGGGACACACTCCTTGATCGAATCTATCCACGCTTCTCCTGCAAACCCTAACCTCACTAGGTCTAGACAAAGAGTGCATGCATGATGTGGTCAGCTAAATTAAACTGCAGAATTAGGTTTTTTTAAACATGTCTGGCACATAAACAAACTAATCCACCCATTTAAAGCATGTAAGAGAAAGACAAGGTGGAGTAGTTAAATGAGCAAAGTGATGTCTTCCACCCTTATTAGCTGTAAACCACGCTAGGGTTACGCCATGTTATAGTTTTCACTACTGATCAGCTAAATGACTGTCACGTGATGCTGCGATTTTTATGGTACTTTTACTTTGCAAAGCTCAATTGACTCGAGTTCATGTGGCCAATTGGAGAAGATGGTGAGTAATGGTGCCTTGTGAAGCATCTTTTGGATCTCTTTTTTTTTTACTGAACATCTATAGTACTGTAATAGTAAGCAAGTTAGGGTAATCATGTAATGGTGTTGTGATGTTTCATCATCATCATCATGACTCATGAGGCTTGTCCCTTAAGCAAGGTTAGGGATGGGTTGTGTTTCGTGGCATAGTGCATAAAATAAATACTCTATGAGATGAAGGCTCACTCAGCACTATAATTAACCAACTGGTCAAAGAGGAATTGCAAGTGGTACTTTAGTTGTCAAGTCATATATGTCATAATCAGTGCTGTATTAGTTAATAATCTAGCTATTTATACATTATTAAACGATTATGGTTCCAATCGAATTCGGCATCTTTTCCTGTGTTAAGCATCTATCAGAATCTTTATATAACCTTCCATATATTGGAATGGAGTGCATGAGTATATGGCAACATACCTACTTCGTAGAATAGGAGGAATTCAATACAAAAGCAATTAGGTATTTATAGTTATACAATTGGCATTGAACCCAAGTTATTAATCAAGATTGATATGCTATGTTGTCAACCCTTTGAGGTTGGTTAGTGTTCATGTTTGAGACTGTCGACGAACGAGCCATTAGTGAGTTGTCTCCGATGTTTATGAAATCACTGAACACCAAGGGGAAGAACTAGCCGCAAAAGATGCTTGTTAGACTTGGGAGAGAGAGTTAGAATGAAAGTCAAGGGATGCCCTAGCTTAGCCACTCCGACACTCAATAGAGATTCCGACGAGGGAGGTGAAGAAGAAGAACAGTGATCTTGGATTAATGAAAGTAGATGTGTAAAAGTATGTATCTATGTAAGCGTACCTTTATCCGCAGGAGTAGACCTCTTTTATATCACTGTCACCAGATACCTCTTTCCTTCGGTATTAATGGATGTTAAGGATGTCTGTCAGACCCTGGCAAGGAAGGTGTCATATCGTATCTGAGGTCATGTCACCCATATTCTGCACTATGAAAGATCATGTTGCGCAAGTTATCACATGTCATGTGCTCCATGATGTTTCACGTGCTCTAACAGTTCACATGATGCATCACGTGCTATTGACTTATGGGGTCGGAACATCGGGTCGGTAGTGTTGGTGTAGTTTGCACTAATAATTTAACCCTATGTTTTGATGTATGACAACATGTTAAAGTTAAACTGTTATTATTTAACAAGTTGAGCTAAGTGTGCAGGGTTAACTAACTTGACAGATCTAGATGGCCAGACACCAAGATGAAGTCCAGATGTGTGATTATGACAGGAAGTCCAGCTGGGTCAGAGAGGATCAGACAGTTGGCGGGAAGTCCAGTCGGCTCAGGGAGAACTAGACGATTGACTGAAGTCCGGATGTGCGATTCCGACAAGAAGATCTGGTGGGTCAGAGATCAGACATCGAGGAGGTCACTTGGCAAATGGTAAGTAAGATAAGAAACTAGAGGAGTGAATCTAGTGAGGACGGGTCCCTGGTAGGGACTCAGGTGCTGGTCCAACTTAGGTCCAAAGTGGAACCCTAAGTTGAGATCATGATTAAATCCTGGTCGTAGTAAGACAGGATTTAATTTACACTTACATGCATTTACTTTATATGCTAACTCATTTGTTGCAGGTATTTTGTACTAATATGTTTTGCATAAGTTAAAACCTCGGTGGGATGCAGACACCTCAGCACAGAGGTGCTGGAGGCACCTCGGAAGGATGGAGGCACCTTGGATGACTGGGGGCGCCTCAGTACTAGAGGCGCCGGAGGCGCCTCGGATGGCTGGGGGCGCCTCAGCACTAGAGACGCTGGAGGTACCTCGGATGGATGGAGGCGCCTCAGCGCTTGGATAAGCGTTGTTGATGCGCAGAGCAGCAGGAGGCACCCTGGAGTACTTGGAGGCGCCTCAGAGTGGATAAGAAGCGGATTTATTGAATCTGATCAGTCTCAATGGAGGCGTCCTAGAGCGTTTGAGGCTCCCTCAACAGGCTATATTAGAGCATTTCAACTAGCAGCTCAATACAACACTTCCATACACTATTTCGACTTCATTCTGCTGCCCCAGAGCTCCAAAACTGTTGTACTACAATCCTACTGTATCAGACTGACACCGGAATCATTTTTCCGCAGCAGAATCCTCTCCAACACACAAGCTCAACCTGTTAGTAATGCATATTTTTTTAATTCATTTCTGTAATTGCATAGGGAAGTGTAGAGTTGTTACACTTCCCTTATCTTGTACGCGATTGCTTTTCCGGAGGTTCACTGGAAAAGGATTTTAGTGGATTGTCCAATAATACGATCCGAAGGGTCGTGGGCCTTAGAGTAGGAGTCGGCGAAGGCTCTAGACCAAGTAAAATAAAAAGTGTTCTTTTCTTTTATTGTCTTCCGCTACGCACTTAAATTTTGTGAACGTTTCTCAAAACTGGAAAAAGAAAGTTTTAAACACGTGATTCACCCCCCTCTCACGTGCATTCGATCTTACAGGTAGGACCAATTGGATATGGGCAGAGCGTCCAATTGGTCCCTGGAGTCGGATCAATGGATGGTGTGGTCTTGTACCAAAGCAAGGAAGATGTTTTTGTAGCCATGGTAAGTCAAATGAAGAGGGTTGAAGATGACTTACAAGAGGAGAGATATCGCCGGAATCCTATGCAGAAAGCCAAGCACAGAACGTCAGATTAGATTGATAAGATTGACTGGAGTTAGGTAAAGCATCAAATCGGTGGGGCTGAGCCGAATGTATGTCAATTAGTGGAAGTGAACCGAGCGACTGTCAGTCGGTAGAGCTGAGCCGAATGCATGTCAATCAGTGGAGGTGAGTCAAGCAGCTGTCAGTCAATGGAGCTGAGCCGAATGAATGTTAGTCGGTGGAGGTGAGTTGAGTGGCTGTTAGTCGGTGGAGCTGAGCTGAATGGATGTCAGTCGGTGGAGGTGAGTCGAGCGGCTGTCAGTCAGTGGAGCTTAGCCAAATGGATGCCAGATCTGAATGATCCATCTTGACTTTAACCTATATCTCAGCATGACTATTAACCTTCTTGATACATGTGAAGACTTCTAATACTTCCTATATCAGTTAGGTTAGATTGAATTAAGACGGATATGAATAAATAATAGTAGAACAATGACTCTCCAAGATAAAATTCTTGCTAGATGATTAATAGAAAAAACCACGGACGCTGGCCACAACATATAGATATATGCTTGATAATTCATATGCTAATATCTATGCTTCATTTGTGGAAATGCAAAATGTATAAATGTTAATATGGTAAACAAACAAATACGCTCTCAAAATCAAGCTCATTAATCAACTAAACAAGTTTAAAAATATAAAAAAATTAAATAATCAAACAAACTTGAATTTAGAGCTTTACAATGTTGGTGCAATCGACCTCTGGTCAAGTTGACCAAGCTTGAGTTAGCTTGAGTTGAATTTCAATATTTGATTAATATGTTTGTTGACTATAGTGAAGAGTCAAGTAGGTCAAGGTTGACCAGATACTTGACAATAGAGAATTTCAAGTGTGTCACAATTAATCGAACACTTGACGGTTTTAAGTCCAACGGGGAGTTGACAAGGGTGAAGTCTAAGTGGGTCAAAGTTGACCGGATACTTAGCAATGAGAAAATTTCTATCAAGTAATGAAGGACTATATGTTAGACACGAGACGAGAAGTCTTGACATGTCAAGGTTGGCCGGATGCTAAGCAATGATGAAGTCTTAGTAGGTCAAGGTTGATCGAATGCTAGATAATGAAGAATTCTCAAAAAGGAAAGGTTCATCGGATGCTAGTCAACGATGAAGTCTCGACAGGTCAATGTTGACTGGATGCTAGACAACAAGAAATCTCTGTTAGAACCTTGCGAGTTAGGGGGGGGGGGCGTGAATAACTTCTATTGCTTCAACTCGATTGCAGGCTCGTCATTTGAATGTGCAGCGGAATACTTGAATCAAACTTGACGCCACATGCACAACAACTTAGTTTTTACTTGGTATCTGCCTCTAAGACGACTAATCCCAGGCCTAATTCTAGCAATCTACCATCACTAAATCTTCTTCTTCTCGGATACCTTCCGGAGATGGAAAAGTCTCTTACAACATGTTTTCACAACAATACAACAAGAAACAAGACCTTGCTTTGATTACTCTTTTGTCACTTTCGATTGCCTCTTGCTGGTGGGAAATACAGTAGCACTTCGTCTCTAAACCCTCTAAAGTCGACACCTTCAAAATACCTCAAAAACCTTCTTTTATAGGATTTTTGTTCGGGCTAATTTCCACCTAGCAGTCAATTAATCTTATCCATCAGTCGACAGTCCTGTCGAATTCGACCGTTTAAACCTACAGAACGACTCTTTCTTGACTTGTTTGACCACCATTAGTCGACTGCTAAATCCTTCAGTCAATTGATCACAAACAGTCGAATCTCGCAGTCGAGTTTTGAAGCTTAACAATGACATCAGTTGACTGATACACTCTATTAGTAGACTAATTACGATCAGTTGAGTTTTTCAATCAAATTTTGAAGCTTCTGCCCAACAGTCGACCGATATACTCTATCATCCGACTATTGTAATCAGTCAAGTTTTGAAGCTTTTTTATACTGCTACAGTGTCCATCAGTTTGATCAAACTTATCAAGCAATTGTTACTGTAGCAACACTATAGCAAAATATTATTCACGATTGTTGTAGCAATATTGTAGCAACAGGTCAAGCTACCGGGACTTTCTTTACCCGACATCCGATCAACCTTGACTTGTCAAGAATTCTCGATGCCTAACATCTGGTTAACCTTGACATGTCGTGACTTCCTCATTGCCTAACATTCTGTCAATCTTAACATGTCGGGACTTCCTCGTTGCCTAACATCCGATCAACTTTGACCTACTGGGACTTCATCGTTACTTGGCCTCCGGTCAACCTTGACCTATCGAGATTTCACATCGGTCAACCTTGACCTGCCTAGATTTCTCGTTGCTTAGCATCCGATTAATCTTAACCCGCCGGGACTTCCTCATTGCCTAGCATCCGGTCAACCATGACCTACAAGGACTTTCTCGTTGCTTAACATCTGTTCAACCTTGGCCTATCAGGACTTCATTGTTGCTTGACATCTGGTCAACCTTGACCTATCGAGACTTCAAGTCTCATATCAACTCTCTATTAGACTTTTGACTGTCAAGTATCTGGTCAATCATGGCCCACTTGGACTTTCCTCTTGCCAATTGTCTGTTGGATTTTTGATTACCAAGTGTCTAGTCAACTATGACCCACTTGGACTTTTCGTCTTGTGCCAACTTCATGTTGAACTTCCAACCACCAAATGTTTGGTCGACCATGACCCACTTAGGTTTTTCATATCTTATCAAGTATCTGGTCAGCCTTGACCGACTTTACTTTTCGGTCAACCAACTTAACATATTATTCATTGTTAACTATCGGGTCAACCTTGACCTACTTGACACCTCACTCAACCAACTAACATATTAATCAAACATCGAAACCTCACTCGAGTCTACTCAAGCTGGGTCAACCTTGACTAGAGGTCGATTGCACCAATAGTCTCGGCAGGTAAAGGTTGATCGGATTCTGGGCAAAAGAAGTCTTGATAGGTTGAGATCAATAAGATATTAGGTAAGACGAGAATTCAACTTTAGTAAGACTGAAACAAGAGTATCAGTCAATTAATAGAGTGTATCAATCGACTAATGAACCATAAACTCTGAACTTAGAGTTTGAGGGGTTTTTGACATTTATGTAAGTACCCAATGGTTTGGTTTTGATGTGATCAACCAAGTTAGAGTTTGGATTTGCGGATTTGATGCCTTGTGTCTAAGTGTGTAGGAATTTAGAAACATAAGAAGTCGAGCGGAAGACGCAACGAGTGAGAAGGATTACACGGGAAGTGAGTCGATGAGCTTGGTGCATCTGAGGGAAGAGGAGCTATGGAAAAGTACTCCGGTGGAGCGAGAAGGACCTACGAGGCGCATCCAAGGGACGAGAAACCAAGAGGAAACCTGCTCGAAGATAAGGTCGGAGTTGGATTTAGGTGAGCTCAACTTTGGATGACCAAACCATCACCCAGACGTACAAAGAAGTGAACAGGCGCCTCCGATTGACCAGAGGCGCTCTGATGATTTGAAGACCCGAGGTGCCTCAAATGGATCTTAGGCGCCTCGCATGCAGAGAATAGCCATTGTCGCGGATGACTACTGTGGGAGTTAAGGCACCTTTGATTGCTTGAGGCACCTCCGAAGAGTTGGAGCCGTTGCAACAGAGATAAGCCATGGAGTCCAGCTCAGCCCACCCGAGGCGCCTCCGATGAACTGAGACACCTTAGGTCCGCCAGATCAACAAAAGTAACGTTGCGACGAGGATAACACTCAGCCCATTGGAGGCGCCCTGGGTCACTGGAGGCGCCTCAAATGTGCCACATCAACAACTGTCACTTATTGACCAATGGACTATAAATAGTGCTCTAGAGCTAGTTGTGAAGAATTCTTTGTTTTAAGTTTCATATACTTGTTAAACGATCAACTGTTGTAAGAGGCTACTCCGCCTCCGACCCTTGTCAAAGAAGGAGATTGATAGTGCATCTAATTGCCTTGGATTAACAACTTTCTAGGTTGTAATCAAGTAAAATCGTTGTCTCTTTTCAATTAATGCATTGTTTGTTTTTATATTAGTGTGTGTATGTGTGTGTCTTTGCTAAAGAGCACTTGCAAAAGAATTAGTTTTTATTTGCAGGCTATTCACCCCCTCTAGGCGGTCCACCCATTTCTACAATTGGTATCAGAACTCGGACCGCATTAGAAGGACTAACTGTCAACTAAAGCAACAAGGAGTATGATTGGATCAAGCATCCACCGACCTAAGTTTGAGGGGGAGTTTACACTTTGGAAGCGTAAAATGATGGTATCCTTCAAAATCGACTTTGACATTATGCTTTCAATTAAACTTGGTTTTGAAGCACCCAAAAACAAAGACGGAGAAGAACTTGAAGAGCACCGCTAGAACAAAAGGCAAAGAGAGGAGTTCATGGCCAATGGTAAGGCTGAGTTCCACCTTTTGAGCGTACTGCCGGCTCAGGAGCTCAATAGAATTGACGCCTACAACTCCGCTAAGGATCTCTGGGAGAAGTTTCTAGAATTACATGAAAGCACCTCTGAAGCAAAACTAGCCAGAAGAGATCTACTCAGAAGCCAACTCAGCAACCTCTAGCTTGAAAAGGAAGAAACGTTTACTCAACTACACGCCAAGCTAAAAGAGTTAATTACAAGACTCAACAACCTTGGTGAATTAGTAACAAATCGAGACTCCCTTAGATATGCTCTAAATACTTTTCTAAGAACTCAAGAATAGATTTCGATAGTCGATTCCTACTATATTTCAAAAGATTTAGAGGTAAGTATATTAGAAGAATTATTTTCTATTTTGGAATTATATGAGTCTCGATGTGCAGGACTAAGAAAAGAAAAGGAGCTGAATCAGAACCTAGCGCTAAAAGCCAAGAAGAGCAAACCAGATTCAGAGTCATCTCTCGACGAAGATTAGGAGGCTTATCTGGTAAGGAAAATGAGTCAATTCTTTACAACTAATGGTTTTGATAAGAAACATGTGATAAAGCTACTTCGGAGGCAGAATAACAGAAACATAAGGTGCTACAATTGTGACGAAGAAAGTCACATCAAGAACAACTCTCCCAGATTGAAGAATAAAGGAAAAGAAAAAGATAAAGGTCACAAAGGTCCAAGAATAAGAATCTCAAAGCGACATGAAGCGACTCGTCATCAGAAGAGTGAGATGGAAGAATATGTCATACTAGCGCTAATGGCCAACTACCTAGAAGCAGACAACAAAGATACTTCAGTAGAGAGCAACGATGAAGAGGGAGCATCCACCTATGAGTCTGACACGGTAAGTCAGGTAGACTTTTATCCTCCGATAAAATGTATGAAGTGATAAAAGTGTTGTCTTGAACGATATGTAAGACAAGAACCAAATATGTAAATTCGAAGAAAGAATATGCATGCTCATTAGAAAACTTGAAAAAGTTAAAAACGAAAATGCTAAATTAAAAGAATTAGTGAAAACTCAAAAACAAGACTTAGAATTTTTTTCTAGAAATTCAAACTTATTTTTGAATATTCTTGCAAGATATGTTAGATATTTTGGTTTAAATTGGTATATTAGAAATCACAAAGGCCAAATTGCAAAAATTTCAAAAAATGATATTCCTAGAAAATATTTAGTTAATTAAGTAGGTAAAAATTTATTTTGGGCTTCAAAATCTTTATTAACCTATTAGATTTTTGTTAGTATTTGTCAGAAATTTATGACTTACTTGAAAATATTTTTCATAAATATTTTGTTCAAAGTTTCTTATGAAAACTTTTTTTTAATAGAAAAGCATGTTGTCGGTTAGAATTTTTTTTTTTGGATTTTTTTTTACTTTTAAATATATTTTATGATTTTTTTGAACAAAAATTAAAATTTTAAAATTAAAAATTTTCAGTGATTAATTTTTAAAAAACTTGATATTTTTGCAGATAACCTTTATATTTTGAATGTTTAAAAAAATTAGCAAGTCATTTTGATATTGAAATCTATTTTTAAGTATTTAATTTAAAATAACTATTTTTGTAAGAAAATATTTGTTTTCACTATTAGAAAAATGGTTTTTCATGAAAAAATATTTTTCTGTGTTAAGTCTTAGCATTGTACAACTTGATAAAAAAAAATTCAAAATTTTAAACAATTCGAGATATTTTTTAGATTTTATTTGAAAAATTACAAGTATAATTCCTAAAAATTATTTTATATTAAAAATAATTGTTTGAAAAATATACAAACTTTCATTTTGAATGTCCATCCCCTAGAAAAATTTTTGTTAAATTTTTCCTCTGTGATTTTTGTTTTCCCCATTTTTTTAATATAATCAAAGGGGAAGAAATTATGGGCTTAAGTTAAGGGAAAAATTGTAAACTTTTTGCTTGTACCTAAACTTTATTGCTTGTACTTATTTGTAAAAATATTTTTCTTAAATTAAAATATATTTTTTTTATCATAATTTAACTTGGGTTGATTCACATCAAAAATGGAGAGATTATAAGTACCCCATGATATAATGTTGATGTGATCAACCAAGTTAGAGTTAAGTCTTGCGGATTTGATGTCTTGTGTCTAAGTGTGCAGAGACTTAGGAACATAAGAAATCAAGCGAGCGAGAAGGATTGCATATGAAGTGAGTCGATGGGCTCGATGCATTTAAGGGACGAGGAGCCGCGGAAGAGTACTCCAATGGAGCGAGAAGGACGTGCGAGGCACATTCAACGGACGAGAAGCCGGGAGGAAACCTGCTCGAGGAGAAGGTCGGAGTTGGATTTGGGTGAGCTCAACTCCGGACAACCAAACCATCACCCAGACGTGCAAAGAAGCGAACATGCACCTTTGATTAACCAAAGGCGCCCTGATGATCTGAAGACCCGAGGCGCCTCAGATGGATCTTAGGCGCCTCGCATGCAAAGAAGAGTCATTACTACATATGACTACTGTGGGAGTTAAGGCGCCTCCGATTGCTTGAGGTGCCTTCGATTGCTTGAAGCGCCTCCGAAGAGTTGGAGCCGTTGCAGCGGAGATAAGTCGTGGAGTCCAACTCAGCCCACCTGAGGCGCCTCCGATGAACTGAGGCACCTCAGGTCTACCAGATCAGCAAAAGTAACATTGCGACGAGGATAACACTCAGCCCATTGGAGGTGCCCTAGGTCACTTGAGGCACCTCAGATGTGTCAAGTCAGCAACGATCACTTACCAATGAGCTATAAATAGTGCCCTAGAGCTAGTTATGAAGAAGAACACACTTGCTTTCGTTGTTTTAAGTTTCATATACTTGTTGTACGATCAACTGCTGTAAGGGGCTACTTCGCCTCCGACCCTTGTCGAAGAAGGAGATTGATAGTGAGTCTAATTGTCTTGGATTAACAATCCTCTTGGTTGTAACCAAGTAAAATCTCTGTCTCTTTTCAATTAATGCATTGTTTGTTTTTATATTAATGTGTGTGTCTTTACTAAAGAGCGCTAGCAAAAGAATTAGTTTTATTTACAAGTTATTCACCCCCTCTAGCCGATCCACCAATTTCTACAATTTATAAATAGTATTTTCAACATTGTGAAAAGTGCATCAATCGACTGTGAACAATAATTCTACTACAATAAATAGGAAATTGAGAAATTAGTTGATCAACTCGATTGATTCAATTAGTTGACTGTTGGTGTTATCGTAGCAAACAAAAAGTTAAAAAATCAATTGAACAACATCAGTAGAGTTGATCAATCAACTAATATCACTATTTGAGCGAACAAGAAATTCAGAACTTGACTAATTGTTCATCAGTCGATCGATAAGTTTGGGCAATCGACTGATGACACTGTAGCATCGAATAGAAGGTTTCTAAGTTAGTTGCGTCACTCGATTTTTTGGGCATTAGTCGACTGATGAACAATAACAATCAATTGTTCATGGTCAAACTAGAGTTGTTAAAAGCAGTTTTGCATATGCTAATAGTCGAATTCATCGGAACAATCGACTAATGGTGATGAACAATCGACTGATATAAGTGGAAATCAATCCTGATCTGAAGACTATAAAAGAAGAGTTTCGAGAAGATTTTCATAGTCGGATTTTGAGTGTTTTGGAGGAGAGTGCTGCATTTTCATACCTAAGGAGGTAGATTCGAAACAACTTAAAGTCATTATATTGCAAACAAAGTCAAGTTTTTGTGTAAACTTGTTCATTTCATTTCAGTTTAATATTATTTGTATATTTGTATTTTGGCTTGTATTTTATTGTAATAGGTTTTTCTACCTCCCGAAGGTATCTGACATGGAGAAAGTTAGTGGTGATTTCTCTAGGATGGTAGGCCATGGACTAGGAATCGAGGTTCCAACCAATGTTAAATCGGGTTGTCTTTGTACTTGTCTTTACTTTTACGTTGTATATGTTTGTTTCCGCTGTGTATAATTCATTGTAGATGAGCACACTACACGATCGACGATGACAAAAATTTCGAATTGCTATTCACCCATCTAATGATGTCATCAGTCCCAACATATAACAATTAAATGAACCTCCATAAAAAAAGAAATTAAGTCAAACTCAAACAATCGTTTCAACAGGATACCACTATAAAAGTTGATCAAATTTAAAATCTTTTAAAAAGTTATTAAAAAAAATAAAATACATTAAATTTGAGAGAGATGCTCAGTATCATTTGGCAGGTGAAATTTGTCACCTTAACGGCTCCTCACGACTGCTTCACATCATTGAAAGGGAGTAAATTAGAAAATCGAAGTCAACCCCATGTAGGAGGGTATATCGAATTCGATAAATCTTTCACATATTGACCAACTCGGTCACGCCGGGGGCGAGATGCTCAGTATCATGGAACTACATTTGGAGATTCTATGGAGGTCGTTTGATTGGAACACGAAGAGGGTGATCACTTTTCTTTTTGATTCAGAATTTATACTCGCCTGCACTTCGAGCCTGGCGTATGCAAATTATCATTAGGTGAAACTTATTTTCAAACAAATTAAACATTTATCGTACATCATTGGAATCAATTTGAGCTTCTTAAAGGATCACCAAAAAGGCAAGTAAACATAAATATGTATACACAGACCATGCACTGCTCATCGCATATGCCCCCATGAGCATGATGGCGACGGCAAATGATCTACAACTGGATCCCCGCAATCGGTGATTCGTCATGAGATCAACAGTCGCCCCCAAAAGCACGAAGAGAAGAGGCTGACAGCCATGGCACTGTCGATATCTGACTACAAGGCGATCACCGCTTCCCTCTTTGCCTATTAAATCCTGGCTCACGATGGCCATCTCACTGAGAGCTAGTGCAATCTCAACTACGTTTCTTTTGAATTCTAATAATGTCCTTGGCGGGTTCATGGACGGCCTTGGTGAAGTCGCTGTTGAGAGTGCGATTGTCAGCCATGTGGTAGGCGTCGGCAACTCAAGAGATGAACACCTAAGAGTTGGCTTGATGCTTTTATACAGCTTCAGTAATGTTTTTAAGATATTTGGAGGACATTAGAACAATGTTTGCAATCGGTACGCTCTTTTCTCCGGACATGTATCCTAAGAAAATTTAGAGTTTTGAAAGTCTTTTTTATTGTTATTTTGCAAGACTTCGTTTATCAGCCATGTCATTCTAGCTGAGAGATATTGTATGTTCAACTACTTGAAGTGATTTCATAAGTTGTAGATGAACCAATTTATTATCCTATTAATCTTTTTTGGGACTCTGTTTGTTAGTCAAAACATAACTACTTATTTGATAAAATTAGTTGTTCAATTAGAGTTATATTTTAGACTTCTTTTTCTAATATACATATTTTATGATAATGATGAAGTAGCAGTTGAAAATTGCTTATTGACAATGTTGTTCAATATGACAGAACAAAGCACATAAAACTTGATCGAGACTTCTTAATTATAATCATTTGAACAATTAGTTGATACTGTAAGAAAGAAGTTGATTATAAATCTTTTTCCAAGATGAACTTAAAAAAAGTATTGATGCTAATGATGTTTAAGGACTTAATTTGTGTGTTGTGGAGTTGAAGGGTTGTATTTCCCAAGTATTTACAACCTTATTAATTAACCAAGTCAGCTAAAGTTCTGATCAATGAAACTGAACCAGTTAATCTGATCAAATTCTGAAAATATTATCTATGTGGGAATGATTTGGCACAGCATGTCGATGATCAAGAAGATGAAATATCAGTATGCATATTGTTGTATATCCTCCACGTCTAAGTTAAACAACCTTCTGCCAAACATCTTTTAGGTGAGGAGACTGATCACACCATTTCCTTTTAGGTTAAAATATTATTAATTATACTTTAGACTGGAGAAGAGGAGAAGAGAAGGGGAACCATTAACCCCACCAACTGTGTATGTTGGCTTCCAAACTAATGCACACAGATCAGTGAACTAACTGATCCTTAAATTTAACTATTCGTTTCAAACTCAGCCTTAATTACTTTCATGTTGCACATAAAGATACTAATTAAAAGGAGAATCCTTGCACAATCTGCCCAACTTAGCTTTGCTCACCTCCACCTCCCATTGACTTAGTACATAATAATTAGCAAGATGTGTTACATGTACATCAACCAGCTTAATTGACAAACAAACTATCCAATTTTTTAAAGCCATTACCAATCATGTAATCGAGAGAAGCATGATGTATGCAGTAAAGAAAGGAAGTGGTGGTTGACCAATCACACATACTCTCACGCACACTTCTACTTAATGTTAAATTTGAGTTATGGTGTGCAAGAAATTTAAGTTGGACCATTTAAATCCTATAGAAATATATGGAACATTTTGATTTCATTGAGATTGTTATTTTAGGTTACCACTACTGAAATTTCAAGAGTGGTTTATTAGAGGTAAATCCATTAAAAAAAACATTTTAGGAATGTTTGTTTTGTCTAGACACATGTGGAAGACAAATAAAAGTCGGCAGAATGCATTATGAGCTTTAACGTACAATGTGTTGAGTTTTTGGTAAATTCAAACCTTTGTATATGTGTAGAGTTTTAGTCTCACATTGCTAAGCTATGAAGGTTAGAAAGGCTTTAAATATCAAGCCCTTCCTACCATGCTTAGAAATGTTAAGGAGACCTACACGCATGCGCGGGTTGAGCCCAAATCAGGAGGTTTCGAGGGACCCGAACCAGAAATCCATAAACCGGGCGCGACGCACGCGTTTATCGCGCGCAGGGGGGGTGCAAATCCCCGGTCCGTGAGCCTCCCGCTCGCAGGTGCCCGGTTTGGTTTTGCCAATTCTGGTTATGGGTTATTTTTATTTTTGCTCCCTTTATTTTTGCTGAACCCTCGCTGCCACAAAACGTCGCAGCTGTGCGATATAACGCGTCTCTGTGTTGGGACGCGTTTGAACGTTAGCGCGTCTCTTTGTGTGCGATAAAAGGGTTAGGTTTGCGTACTTTTGAGACACAAGTTTTCCCTTCCCCGTTTTCTTCTCCTCTCGCTCTCTGTTCGTCCTGAGGCTCTGTACTGTGCGAGTTGAGGTTGTTTCTGTGGGCGACGTTTGTTTTGGAGTGCACCTACGAACGCCGCAAGTGGTTGTCAGAATCTTGGGAGGATTTTGCCGGAGAACCTTTGCACCGTGGGGCGGCAATAGATTCTCTAAGTCCGGTCGGCACGCCGGCGCTTCAACCAGATAACCCTGTTTTCGTTCTTTTATTCATCAGTCTATTGTTATTCTACTGCTTCGAAAACTCTATTTTAGTCGTCAGTTTACTGTTTTGCAATAACATTGACTTAAAAGAAGAAGATGAAGGAAGAACAAAATCTTGCATTTCGGATATTTACAATTAAAGAACTTGAGAAAACGACAAATAATTTTGATGACAAACAAATTCTCGGTGAAGGAGGTAATGGAATTGTGTATAAACGAATTTTAGAGGACAAATGCATCGTGGCTATAAAAAAACCGAAGATTATCAATGAGAGCCTAAAGAGATGTTTTGGAAATGAAGCACTCATTTTATAACGTATCAACCATGACAACATAGTAAAGATCTTGGGTTGTTGTTTGGAGACAGAGATGATAATGTTGGTCTATGAGTTTGTCCCCAATGGAACTCTATCTCAACTTATTCATGAAAATAAGAATCAATCATCAGTTTCTTTGGACACTCGACTAAGGATTGCATATCAATCTGCTAAGGCTTTGAAATATCCGCAAATGGAAGCTTCGCCTAGTATCATCCATGGGGATGTAAAACCTTCTAATATACTTTTAAACAATGGCTATAATGCAAAAGTTTCAGACTTCGGGGCTTCAAAGTAAATACCCAAGAACGAGCAACAATTTGCTACGTTGGTGCAATTCACTCATGGTTACATTGATCCCGAGTGCCTTCAAACGTATGAATTGA
>JBBUKS010000017.1:1661434-1673287 GCA_038050645.1 Hedychium gardnerianum
CATTCATTGAAATTTGCCATAGTTTAACGCTGGCTGGCAACCTAACGCAACCCTCCTCCTTTATCCGGGCTTGGGACTGGCCATGACTAGTTCGTCATGGGCGGAGTTTTCGACCTAATTATCCACCAAGTGAAAATTTACAAAAAGAATATTTCAGTTAAGGGCATGTAAATGATGACATAGACGCGGAACTAACAATATTACGAGAGGACTATATAAAAACTTATGAATTTTATGACTAACAAATCTATAAACATGATATCTAGTTGAATTTGATGTCATTTTGATCAACACTACTAATTTATTTCACTTGCACAATCAGTCTATTGCTCGAATTATTTTCCTCACATTTTTCATCTCCTAGAAGTAGAATAACTTGATTCTTCCAAATTCAAATTTTGTGTCCATCTCAAATCATGGCCTTTAGTTAGGTTGTTAAACACCAACTCATTAACAGGATGAATGAAGCTTTCCATGTTGTGCACAAAGGAAGACAGTTAATTGTTTCATTTACTGTAATAGAGACACGAAACTTGAATGTAACAATTCAGCTTAAGCAATTGAAACAGTTATATAAGTTTCTAAAGAATACAAACCTCAAGTCATGCTTCTTTAGCTCTTCTTTTAACAAAAGTTAGTTGCTTTCAAAAGGTGATTCTTGTATATGTTGTAGTACGTACAAGCTCAATTACTATACTGCCACAACCACAACCAGTCTCCAAAACCTAATGCTTCGTCTCAACTTGGGCCATGATATTAAAGAAGAAAATAAGGGATGCATTAACAATGAAACAAGAAACATAAAAAAAACTCTTAACAATATGCTCACCTTTTTAATTAAAAGAGAGATCTTGTGGAGTTGTGCTGTTTTCAAATCCTCATTCTGTGTCTCAAAAAGTTTGGCAAGAAATTTTAGATTCTATTGACGGAACCACAATTATATGTAAAATTTGTTATTAAAACAATGCAGCAGTGTAAACCAAGTACAAATAATAGTTGTTCCGAACCTTAAAAATGACAAGAGGAATAAGTCATTGTCTCATCCAAGAATAGATTAAAAAACCCATTGCTCTGTCACAAAATGAAGTTAGTTCCAATATTAGACTCAAATAGATAAGAATATTAGTTCATAATCATTCTCACGTAGTAAAGGATTCTATTGAAGTAAATGGGTATTTTATACTAACCATATTTACATGTTAACCTTCTTTGCAGACAAGGCATCCAGTTTTACCAAACAGACTACAGCAATGAAAGTCAGGCAAATACACTAAACAGGCTAAAACCTCCCTTAATAGATTACAAATATGAAATACTTTACAATGAAAGCAGCAAAGTATACTGAAGTCTAACCGAATCGTAATGACTAGAGATGTTATGATGTGCTTGTGTGATAGTGTTTTGTCTCAAGGTGTGTTGAAAAAGCATCTTGCTAATGTAACTCCTACTGTCATAAGTAAAGGTGTCCACCAGCCTCTGATCATTTTGTCGAGAGAAAAAGTTTAATCAGCGGAAGCAAGTAAAGTTTGCATCTTACTGCACATTGAAAGTAGTGCATTTAGCAAACTAACAAAAAGCAGTGCTTGGAGAAACCTTAAATTCTTCCTAAGGAAATTTCTCAAATCCCTATTGACAATAAGAACCTAGAAAACACGCAATATAATTAACAAAAACTACAAGTTGAGTGGCAACAAACCATGTTCAATATTTTAGCTTGTCTTGTCGCCAAGGATCAACATTTTGTCGACGATTGCAATCATTCATGAAAATTAATTCTCTTGATTTCATTCAAAGCATTTTGAATTCTGCTCGAAATGCTTGAAGTTGTTGCCTCTTAGTTCTTGTTGTACCCTGGTACTTCTTCATGGAATCCAAGATATCTTTGATGGTATCCTCGTAGAGAATAATTTTAAAAATTGAGCGATCATTAGTTGGAAGAGATAATTCTTTACGTTAAAATCTTTCAACAAATCTTTTTCTTCATACTCTATCTTCTAGGCATCTGTTAGCGCAACACCTTCTATTGATTCTGCTACTCCATAAACCATAATTGTCTAATATTCTTTGGACCTTAAGAACAAAGCCATCCCTGGGTGGTCAAGGTGGGGTCGTCGCAAATGGCCCCACCTCTGGCGGCCCCCAAATTATTTTTTTAGTAATTTATTTTTTTTTAAAGTAAAGGCTAGCAAAAAAAAAGTTGGAGTTTCTCTTTCCTCAACCATTTACTCTCCCCGTAAGTCAAAAACTAAAAATTGACCACGGTTTTGGATAGAGCTCGGATTGTGCTACGTTTTGGTACCAAAATTGCACAGAAATCCTCGACTCCAAGCACGACCCATCACCCTCATCGCACTCCACCGTGTGCGCCGCCTTGTTCGCTATTGCTAACCGTTGTGCAACCTATAGGTCCATGTGTTTTACGGGGTTTTGGATTGATTTTCACCTTTAGGTAGTGAAATTCCAAGCCTGTTTTGCGAGGTGAGAAAAATCCGAGCTTGTTCTTTGATTTTGGTTTGAAACTTATGAGTTGTGGTTGATTACTAATTAGTTTAGTTGTGTTGTGCTATTGTGTAAATATTGACACTTTTGCTTCGGAAGTTGTTCGTTTCAACTCGAACCAAGCGTCAAGGTTGAACTTTTGTTTCGAGTTAAACCTTGTTTTAGCTGTTTCAATTTGAAAGTAGGCTTTTTGGAATTTGGATTGTGAAAATTGATCTTCGATGATATTTGAAATTTTCAAAATTTTAGATTATTTATTCAGAGGATTTTCGCATGTTTAACATTGAATAATTTGATTTTGGAGTGTCGGTGCATTAGAATTGTCAAATACGATATTTGAAAATTTAATGTATGATTTTTGGAAGTGAAATGCTAAGTTTGAAAATTTTAGAGGATTCTGAAAAGTTAGTTGTTTAAATTCTGATTTAGGATCGTTAAAGCTAAAATAAATATTTTATAATAAGTGTTTGTCTAATGCCTATAATAAGTAGTTGTTTGAGAGCTTGATTTATTTATTTTTCTTTAGAAAATTGGAATGCCTCCTACTAGGAAGTATCTATCATGACATGATAAGCAGAAGAAAAAAAGAAAAAAAGAAAAAGTTAAAGAATTTATTGAGTCTCAAAGAGGGGTGATCGACATGTCGGTGCATTAATGCAGTGAATGAAGAACCAAGTTCATCTATGCACTTGACATTTTTTATCCTAGAAATTGGAAGAATTTAGATCCCAAGTGGAATGATCAATTAGTGGAAAAGGGTCCTATAAGAGATGAATTAATAGGGAAAGGTCCCAAAGATAGATCAAATAAGCTATTCTCTTTGGATTTCTACACTCAGATTTTGCCAAATGGTCAAAACACCAAAGAAATTGGTTGGTCTATTCAAAAGCACTAGATAAATCATTTTGTTTTTGTTGTAAGTTGTTTAAAAGGGGGCCTCAACCAAGTCAACTAGCAAATGAGAGATGCATTGATTGGAGGCTTCTTAGTAGCAGACTTAAAGAACATGAGACATGTAGTGAGCATGTCTATTATTATGCTAACTGGGCTGAGTTGCATATCAGGTTAGTAAAGGGTACAACAATTAATCATGATATTCAAGATCAAATCAAGAAGGCAAAAGAGCATTGGAGGAAGGTTATACACCGATTAATTTCACTCATGAGATATTTGGCTAAACAACACGTAGCATTTCGTGGTAGTAATGAGAAGCTTTATAATGATAATAATGGAAACTTTATGGATGCTGTTGAGATGATTGTTGAGTGGGACTCAGTGATGAAGGAGCATCATGAAAGAAATACACATCATCATTATCTTAGCCACAAAATTTAGAATGAGGTGAATGTTTGTTAGCTTCTGAAATCAAGAGTTATATTCTTCAAAACATTAAAGAAGCTAAATTATTTTCTGTAATACTTGATTGCACTCCTAATGTTAGTAACAAAGAGAAAATGATTTTGGTTATACGATGTGTTGATGCTACAAGCCGAATGAAAGTAGAAGAATACTTTTTGGGATTTTTGAAAGTGGATGATACAACATGACAAGGGTTGTTTGATGAACAACAAAATGTTTTGAAAAGTTTTGATCTTGATATTGATAATGTGAGAGGGTAGGGATATGATAATTAGGCAAATATGAAAGGGAGACACCAAAGCATATAAAAAAACTAGTGGATATAAATCTAGAGCATTATACACTCCATGTGGTCGTCATTGTTTAAATTTAACACTTTGTGACATTACAAATTTCTGTGGAAAAGAAAATTACTTTTTTGGAGTAGTACAGCAAATTTATACAATATTTTTTCATTCTACAAAGAGGTGGAAGGTTTTAATAGATCATGTAATGGTAAAAGGTTTAACTCTCAAGCCATTGTGAATCACTCGATGGGAAAGCCATATTGAAAGTGTGAAAGCAATGGTACTTCAAGCTCAACAAATCACAGAAGTTTTACTTCAAGTTGCATAAGAAAAAGACATAGACTCTAAAATAAGAAGTGAAGCTAAGTCTTTAGCAACATTTGAACCTGAAAATTTTGAGTTTTTAGTGGCATGGTTATTTGTTATGACACATTGGGTAAAGTTAACATTGTTAGCAAAGGCTTACAATCTGGAAACATACTTATTGACATTGCTATGACCAAGATTAAGGAGCTAATTACTTCTTTTGAAGAGTATAGAGAATCTGGATGTGGACAAGCCATCAATACAACAAAAAGAACTTGCTTCAACAATGGAGATTGATCATGTTTTTCCTGAAAAGAGATAAATATATACAAAAAAATATTTTGATGAGGTTACATGTGAGTCTTTCAAAATACCTCAAGAATTTGTCGAGGAAGCTTTTAGAGTTCATTATTTCTTGTACATAGTAGACGGTCATTGAAGAAAAGGTTTGAGCAATATGAGGAATATAAAGATCTTTTTGGATTCCTATTCACAACTGAAAAGTTGAGTTCATTGATTGATGAGGACTTGAAAGCTCATTGCAAGAATCTTGAAAGGAAACTACAAAGAAAAGAGGGTATAGGACAAGATGTTTTAGATTTGGATGGAGATGATTTATATCAAGAATAGAAAATCCTACAACATATTCTACCAAAGGAAACAAAGATAGCAAGTGAAATACTAATTTTTTTTGCAAAGAATGAATTGTTTCCCGAATTCATTCATTGCATATAAGATATTATTGACTATTCCGGTGATTGTTGCATATGTAGAAAGAAGTTTTTTTAAATTGAAGTTGTTTAAATCTTGTTTGAGATCAATTATGACCAAAACAAGATTAAATGCATTATTTATGATTTCGATTGAGAGTGAGTTTCTAGAAAAATTTAATTATGAAAGTTTTATTGATGACTTTGTAGATAAAAATGCAAGAAGATTAATTTTTCATAGTTAATTGTAATAGTCTTTTCCATTTTCTAAGATGTAATGATACTGATTATTAGCAATGTGAAATATAATATTTTTCATTATTATAAATCTCAGTTTATGTGTTCTGTTAATGAAATTAATTTTATAGCATCAATTTGTTAGGACTGTGAGAGCTAGAAGGGCGGGTGAATATCTCATTTCGCTTCTTCACCATTGATTTACTTGGTATCTGCCACCTTGAGGCGACTAATCCAAAGGTATACTCTGAGCTATTTACTTCGACTAAACCTTCTGCTTCTTGGACCAAAACCAATGGCGGAGAAACCTTTTTATAACAGGATTACAACACGCTCATAGCTTTCAGTAAATGAAATAGCAACAAGAGAGAAGAAATGAAGAGATTACAAGTTTGGCAAAGTTCTCCTTCTTTTGGTTGCTTGAGGATGATGTAGGTGAGAGATTGAGACTGAAGTTCAACAGAAGAATAACAATAAAACGGTGACCTCTTCTTGTGCCCTAAGCCCCCTTTTAAACAACTCAAAATCGAGTCATTTCTCTCATTAAATGTCGTCACCAATCGATTGGTATAACACATCAATCGATTGATGATTGTTGACTATCCGTTGAACTGTCACTGACTCTCATTTAATGTCTCCACCAATCGATTGATATAACACACCAATTGATTGATGACCATTGACTATCCGTTGAACGGTCACTAACTCTAGATCAACGGCTAAGAATAACCCAATTTTGAATCGCAATCGATTGGTGGACATCACCGATTGATTGGTAGTTCCCAATCGATCAAGCAATCGATTTGGCAATCTTCTATTTTCTTTAGAACCTTTGCCAATCAATTGCCCCAATCAATTGGTAACTCTCAATTGAACAAACCAATCGATTCGAGCATCTCCTATGCGCTTGACATACTCTGCTAATCGATTGCACCAATCTATTGGCAGATCTTAATCAATTGGACTAATTGATTCGGGAGGCTTTTGTTGACTCAGAATTTGCTCATCTATCGATTGATAGAATACTTGCTTACACCCAGAATTCCAAGTTTAAGCCAATCGATTACTACTCCGAAATCGGGAATTGAGGTTTAGGGTTTAGGGGTTTTGTTCACCAATTGATTGGTGAACCCTAAAATGGAGTTTTCCATCCCTAAACTCTCAAATGCATTCCTGCCAGATGAACCTCTTGCCCCCTAGACTTTGTGCATGAAGCTTCCTCGTCTCCAGTTCTTCATTTACCCTTGCATCCGATCTCGCGATATGCTCAGGTTTTCACCTTTTGCCAAGAGTTCGATCCTCGACCTTCTTGGACTTTTCTTACCTTGCATCTAGTCTTCCGACCTGCATGGACTTCTTTTTGCCACGAATCCGGCCCTTGACCTTCTTGGACTTTCCTTACCATGCATCCGATTTTTCAACCTGCATGAACTTCTTGCCAAGAATTTGGCCCTTGATCTTCTTGGACTTCTCTTGAATAATTGTTAGGACCACACTCGTAACTCAAGTGAGATCCAACTTATTAACCTGAACTTAAATAATTGTCAATCATTGAAACTTCTCATCTGGGGCATGATTACACCAACACGATTTTATTATTTTTTATATGAATACAAAGGACCTATTTTTTATTTTATTTTTTGCACCAGGCCCTTCAAAGTCTAGGGTTGGCCTTGCTTAAGAATTTCTTCATCAGCATGCTCCAATGGACATAGTGACTATCGAACCAAGATAGGGCTAGTTGTACAAAACTTTTAGGACTATTATTATCTCATTATCTCTCAGCCAATAACTCAACTACATACTCACTATTTGAAATATATTGAATATGAATAATTTTTATAACTACTAACTTTTATCATTAATTAAAACATGATAATTTTATTTGTGAACTCATCAACCCACTAACTCACTAATATTAACTTTTATCAGCAGCCACTCGATTGTATTTTTTTCAAAGACAACAATGCCTTCATCTAGTAACCTTAGACTTGGTCACCATGTTGGATTGTTTATAGCTACCCATCAATGAATTAATGCAATCATTAAAAGCCCGTCATCAGTTGAAGAATGTGATCGAAAATATCCAAAAGTAAGGAGGAAAAGAATTAATTAGCCAACAAACCAAAAAGAAGAAAATTATAGTCATGTCAAAAGAAGAAAATTATATTAAACAACACGCCAAAAAAAAAAAATAGCCATGTCAAAAGAAGAAAATTACTATTTAATCTTTTGATTTCTTGTGATTAAATTTCTGTTTATGTTTTCTACTATTACTAATGTGCTATCATCTGTGTAGTCATCCATATAATATAGACACTTACTCCTAGTTTGGAAGTAAATTGTTCCTCCAACACATGAGCATCTGATAGTAATGGATGCCAATAAATTCTCTATGTGCTCAATGCTACAAGGTGAGCACACACATGACGAAGACCAAAAAGAATGAGGAAATCACACTATGCATATGTATAAGTTTGTTTTTGTGGTCAACATAGTTTACATGAAGTAGCCATAGATGTTGTTACCCTGTTCAAAGAAGGAACGCATCCTCAAGGAAAGATGTACTTCTTGATGAAGTCAGAACTTCTCATGTATTTATCATAGCGTTGACTATGCAAAATCAAACTGATTAAATTCTAGACTAGTACTGATGTAGTTATACACTCAGAGTAAAAAAAAAGAATTTATCAAGTTGCAGTAAGTCTTGGTCGAGGACGTTGAGAAGAAGCCTTGGTCAAACTGATTAAATTCTCCTGTTTTCTAGATTAGGCAAAGAAGTATCGGTCGAATGGATTAGACAGAAGTTTTGGCAGATCGAGGATATTGAGAAGAAGCCCTAGGGGTTGAGGACACTAGGCGAAAAGTCCTGGAGGTCGAGGACACCAGGCAGGAGTCTAGACGAGTCGAGGGTTGGATGTTTAGCGAGATGTCCCGAAGGTCAAGATCGGATGCTGAGCAAAAATCCAAACAGGTATGTTGGACCAGATGTTTGGCAAACAAGTAAACTCTCGTGAGAAGAATGAGTGAGGACGTGTTCCACGAGAGGGAACAATAGGCATAGGTCTGACATAGGATTTCACTAGAAACCCAAAAGTCAAGATCAAGATAGTCCAAATTGGACTAACTTTATTGTAATATAATTCTATATACTCGTTGTGCTAACTTTATGATGCAAGTATAAGTTTTTTTGACCAAGATGGTCTAGGCGCTTGGAAGGGATCCAGGCGCCTGGGATAGCATGAAGCTTTGAGTGATGAAATTTCATCCGATCAACGCCACGTCAACACTTGAGGCGCCTGGAAGGGATTGAGGAGTCTGGAAGTGGATATGCTGCGACGATAACAGATCGGATAGGCTTCGATTGAGGTGTCTGAAAGGGATCTAGGCCCTTGGAAAGGGATATAAAAGAAGTCCTTGATCAGCTGCTCAGAGATCATCTTTCCTATGCTCAAATGACTCTCGCGCTGCTCCGAAACGCTATTACGACGCCGAAATGCTACTCCGACTACTACGCTCAAACTTCTACTCTAATTTGTCAGTATAATTGTTTTTTTATTTAATTGTACTTTGAATTCAATATCTTTCAGTAACCTTCGTGCTATTAGTGAATTGCCCAACAAAAGCATTCAGCGAGTGCGAGCCTTGGAGTAGCCGTCGCCAGGTTGTGAACGAAGTATAATGAAAGGTGTTAGCTTTGTGTTTGTTTATTTTGTCTCTCGTGTTTTTCAAAAAAACAATGCGCGCACCCCTCCTCTAGTGCTTCTTTCGATCCTACATAATGTAGTGGATAACTATCGATTCCATTGATTTGCGCTCTCGAATTGTTAGCCACATATTTATCAGTTGAATCACCATGGAAAGAAATCAATTGTTCCAACAATTCCTCATGCTCATGTCGGCTCATTCTGTAATGTAATATGTTATGCAATGTCACTCTCGGTTCCAAATCAATATGATATATATTGGATATCATGTAAGGGAGGCAATTCATCTGGTAACCCTTCGCGAAAAATACCAACTGATGTAACATAAGCTATTGGTTCCATTCCTAATCCATCATAACTAGAACTTTTAGTCAGGAAATCATATGGCATTTGCTTCTTAAAGTTTTGAAGAAGATCCGCAAATGGAGGTGTCAAAACATGACCGGATCCTAACAAAATGGAAGAAATAACATCCTCATACTTCGTCGTTGACGAGTTCTGCAGACCCAGAGCCTCGTTGAATATATCGTTATTACATACTAGCTTATCATTGACAAGCATAGCCGACGAGAGCTTTGTAGTTGAATCCGCAAGGTCATCAAATATGGCGTCCAAGGATGTCAGCGATGAAGAAGGAGCAGAGCGACCATGAGAAGACGAATTCGACGATCCCAAGACGCCAACGAAGATATAATCATCGAAGATGTCAGCTCCGTTGTCGCTGATGAAGGGGTTGTTCATTGAGGTTGGATTCCATCCCGACCTTGCCATTGAGGGTGAGTAGAATAGCGATTATCATGTGGTCGCTGACGTTAGAAAAGGATTATGGAGAAAACAAGTCGAGAAATCGATAAATGAAGAGAAATCACTGTTTGGAAACCTAAATGATCATACAAATCTTTGATTGTTGTTGCCGAGCCATTTTGAAAATCAATTGATTGTATGCTCCCAATTTCCAAATCCCTCTTCCAACTTCTAACAACTATGTTGAAGGTCTCTCTTCTTCGGTCTACGCACCCAGCACACGAGTAGGAATATTTTCATCTTTTTTATTTTATTTTATTAAATAATAAACTAAATTATATTAAATAATAATTTATTATTATAATCAACTTTTTAATTGATAATAGTATTGATGTCATGTTTTATTATTAAAAGAAACTAATTTATGACTTTTATATATAGATTGTGGCAGCAAATTTTAGCAATGTTGAGCAAAACAATAATGATGGTGTTGGTCCTTGTGGGAAGCAAGATTTAGCATGGAGGTATATTACTGAAGCAAAAAATCCACAAGTGGAAAAAACTTATATTTTGTTCAATTTGTTATAAAAGTTTTGTTGTTGTAGGGAGTTTCACGACTCCATAATAATTGTTAACAATGATTGTATAACGGGGATACCCTGTGAAATGTGATAGTATTATTATAAATTTTTATGGACTTGTGATGAGTAGTGAAGTATTGTTAAGGATAACTGTTGTTACGTATGCAATATTATTATTTATTTGTTAAATAAAAATTTATGCCTTTGTTTTGGTTCAACCGATTTCAAAAATTAAACCATTGGTGACACATGTAGACTAATAAAAATGAGCATGCGCGTGACAAATGCAATGGGTAGGAATACAAGTATAATGGGATAGACTGATGATTAATATATAATATATTATTATTATGAGATTTGAGGATTAATTTTGATTAGTAATTAGATTTCTGTCCTCTTCCATGTATTGATCATTGTTCGAGCTAGCTAAATTAACCCCTGTGATTTACCTTCTCCGTATTAATTCTGAGTCGAACTGACGAAGACGCTAAGGATGAATATTTTATCTTTTGCCATCAAAAATATAAGCATAGTGCATGCACTTGATGTCACTAAAGTTTTGCTCACCTAAATATGAATATATTCTTTTAGAAAATAGTTTAAATGATTAGGTTGTTTTTGTTACGTACTAATGAAATAGAATGAATGAAGTATAAATGAAATTAGAAATGAAAGGGAATGATATAAAAAAAGAAGAATTTAATCCATTTCATTTCTTTGTTTGGTTTCAATAATACTTTTGTATAATTAGCACAATATTTTAGTTTATGTTTAACTATTTTATTTTTCTTATTCTTTTAATTAATTAGACTTATATATGGTCAATCTGATTTATTTTAGATTTACATGTTGAATATATGATATGGTTAATCCATAAAAGATCGATCATCCTATGATTGACTTGGCTGGTCTCCCAACATGCTACCTCTCAACTTCTTGAAAGTAAACAAAAAAAAATAAAAATAAATCAACTATCAAGCCAATATTAATTAGCCAAACTAAGTTGACTAGTCGGGCTAATTTGCCAGCTTGACCATTTTGACCAACAAACCTTCCGATTAAGTCTAATCAATTTGCTCGCCTCCTTTGACTCGATTATTTGACTTTGCTCACTTAACTTGATTAGCCCATTTGGCCTTTTTGACTTACTCAATCCATCCAATTACCAATTGAATAGCTGCTATTCAACTTATCTAAATTATCCGGCCTACTCCAATTGTCTCAAATAATAAACTGTTAATAAGTATGAATGATATTTTCTAAATATATATATATATATATACGACAATAAATATTCTGATGAATTTAAAACTGTATATATGTCCAAGAACTTTTTTTATAAAAAGTGTTATCAAGATTTTATTAAAGCTAAAATAATTCTTTAAACTTTGTTTATTTTATTATCAAAATTTGTCTTCTCCGT
>JBBUKS010000017.1:1675366-1694306 GCA_038050645.1 Hedychium gardnerianum
ACTCTCAGCACAGGTACAAGATGTATATTTCTTTACAATTTCACACGTCCCCAGGTGTCACACGAAGGCTCAATTTAATTTAGAGGTGAGATATTACTAATTGTTATCTAGACAAAATTACATAAGATGAATTATTTCACTCAACTATTCGCCCTTCCAAACTAAGTTCAACAACTCAATTGTCTTGACATGCTTTCGATTTTTTTTTCATTCCTTAATTACTTTAATTACTTGACGATCATTTATAAATCAATTTTATAATTTATCTTTTCTTATCTAATTTGAGAACAAATTATAAGAGATCTGAAGTGAGCATAATCATTTTTTTACTATAACAATTCAATTATCTTATAGGCAGGTTGATGCGGTTTGTACCTATAAGTGATTACTCTAATAGATCTTAGAATCAATTTTCAATGGATACAAAATATTTCGTTGAATGTCTGACTTCACTGCGTTAAGGCAAAATATCTTTCGCTATTTACCTTCTCTCAGAGAGTGTAAGGCTGCCCTAGAAGAGTTGTAAAGGTGACGACTTTACCTTTGTTCCAACAACTCAACAATCTCCGGACTATAGTGCACTAGCAAGGCACCCACGTAATCTCTTAAATATTCATGGTTCGATTCTCAACTACGATGCATTGCAAGATATTTTTCTCTTATGGAATGACAAACTTGAGATGTTAGATTATTGGACTGCTTGCTGCAAGTACTTTTTGAATTTAGCCTGATAATCAATAGAAAATTTTCGTAAGATCGAATCAATTATCCTCGGGATTAGTGATTCGAATGATTGAATATCGGATGCTAATTAAGAAAATAAACATATCATTACTAAATAAATTATCATAATTCTTTCACATTTATTTTTTAAAGAATAATTTAGAAAAATAGTCCAAAAAATATTGATAGAAGAGATGCCAAAATCTGTAAATTGCCCGTACACCCGACGGAACTTAAGAGAGGACCTGAGTCATACTTAGCTCGAGCTAAGAAACTACATAGAAACATACGAACATCAACCGGAATAAATCTGGAAACCTACTCGCATGCAGTAGGAATCGAACCTGAGACCTTGGAGGGCCTCCGCTTTAGCCACGAGGCTAAGGCCTCATTGGCATACGATTGAGTTTGTTATAATTGATCGGTAGTAGTTTGTTGTTCTTAGGTTATAAATAATTAATTTGTAGTTATTTTTTGTTCTTATGTTATAAATGGAACACCATGCGGCGCATTGCAGAAATTTTTTCCTCCAATGAAAAGCGGGCCTAAGAATGCTAGCCATTTGGATGAGCCTCCATTAGCGTTTCCTGATTTATCCTAGTGGCCGGTGGGAAACTTCCGTAGGGCCGGGCCGGTCACCCAGGTCCGACGTTATCCAACCTGGTTAATTATTATTTTTATAAATGGAACACCAATGGCATAAAAAGATCTATATAGCCAACCTCATATAGTGAGATAAAGCGTGATTATTGTTGTTGTTGTGTTATATTGAACGAGATTCAGGATTATGAAAACTGATTTGTGAATGCCTTGTTAATGAGTGGGATGAGATTAGAAGAGCATATATCAAAGTAAGGCCTAGGCCTTATCAATCCAAACTTGTTGAGTATCCAAGAACAAAAATTGGAAAGCAAAATCGTCAATTTCAATATGCTTGATTCAAACAATTTCCTTGGCTAGAATATTCACCTTCAAAGGATAAAACATATCGTTTTCTATGCTTTCTTTTTGAGAATATAAGTAATCGATGGCTCGTTCTGCACTTGTTTATGAAGGGTTTAACAGTTGGAAGAGAGTTAATAATGGAGAAAAATATGCATTTCTTATTCATGTTGGTTCATTATCTTCATCACATAATAGATGTGTGAAATGTGTTTAGGATTTGATGAAACCAAAGCAAAATATTGACAAAGTGATGAATGCTCAATCTACGGAAGAAATTGTAAAGAATAGGTTGCGTCTAAAGGCAACAATTGAAGGCTTATTATGGCTTGCAACTCAAGGATGTCCTTTTAGAGGTCATGATGAATCAGAGAGTTCCTTAAATCGTGAAAATTTTATTGAATTGTTGAAATTTCAAGCACATTTAAATGATTAAATTGCAAAAGTTGTGTTACATAATGCCCTGCAAAATGCTAAATATACTTCTCCACAAATTCAAAAGAAAATATTGCATATTCTTGCTAATAAAGTGAGAACAATGATTCGAGATGAATTGGGAGATGTCAAATTTTGTATTCTTGTTGATGAAACTCAAGATGAATCTAAAAAAGAGCGACTCTTATTTTAAGATTTGTTTATAATTCTGGTTTTTTGGTGGAACGTTTCTTTGAAATTTTCAGTGCTGAAGACACAACATCGGCAAACCTCGAGAAATCAATTTCTGACATCTTTGTTCAACACAATATTCAAATCCACAACATGAGGGGATAATGATATGATGGTGTTAATAATATGCGTGGTGAATGGAATGGACTTCAAGCATTATTTCTTAGAGATTGTTCATATGCTTATTATGTGCATTATTTTGCTCATCGTTTACAATTAACATTAGTTGCAGCTGCTAAGGATGTGCCTTCTATTTGGTAATTCTTTTCTTATTTAACTTTCATTGTAAACTTCGTCACCTCGTCTCCTAAACGCCTTAGTGATTTACAATCTGCTCAACAAGAAGAGATTGCATGTATGTTGGCTATTGGTGAGCGTGAGTCTGGTACAGGGGCTAATCAAATTGGTACATTGCATATACCTAGTGCTACTCGTTGGAGCTCTCATTATGATTCTGTTAGGAATTTGATAGACATGTATGCAGCAACTTGTAAGATCTTTGAAAATCTCAGTGAAAATAGGTTAAATGGTGCAATACGTGAGGAAACTAGTGGTTTATGCAACATAATTATGAGTTTTGAATTTATATTTGTGTTGCTTTTGATGGAAAAGATCTTAGAAACCACTGACATTCTTTGTCAAGCTCTACAAAATAAATCACAAGACATTGTGAATGCTTTAAAATTTGTCTCAACCACGAAAGTCATCCTTCTAAAATTTAGAAAAGATGATTGAGATGAATTTTTTGAGAAAGCAAAGATTTTTTGTGAACGACATAATATTAAGGTGTCTGATATGAGTCGTGGTTATAAAGTTAGTCGTTATTGTCAACAACGGGATCATATCACAATTGAGCATCATCATCACTATGATATTTTTAATGTTGCAATAGATTTTCAAGTGACGAAACTAAATTATAGATTCAGTGAGACAACGATGAAACTTCTTGCTCTTTGTTCAGCTTTGGATCCTACTGGTTCATTTAAAAATTTAATATGGGCGACATTTGCAAGCTTGCATCAAAATTTTATCTTACTGATTTCACTCAACAAGAAATTCATGTTTTGAAAGCTGAATTAGAACACTATCAACTTGACATAGTTTGTGATCCTGAGTTTCAACAAATTTCTACTCTTTTTACATTATATAGAGAAATGATTGTGACCAAAAAGGATGAGAATTATGTTATGATCAGAGATTGATTCGTCTTATATTGACTCTTCCTGTATCAACTGCAATGGCAGAGAAAGTCTTTTCAGCCATGAAATTTCTCAAAACGGTACGTCGCAACAAGATGGATGATGATTTACTTTCCGATTGCATGATTCTCTATATAGAACGACAATTGTATGAGAAAATAGACATGAACTCAGTAATAGATGAGTTTTATACACTAAAATCTCGTCGAGCATAACTTAAGTAGATATTGAAAAAAAAATTGTATGAAATTTGAACTATGTAAAAGGATATTGATATATATATGTTATATGTTTGTTAAGTATTCATTATACATATATGTATTATTATTTTCATAATTTAGTCCAGAGTAGTTGAAGATTCTGATTACATCATTGCTCTCTCCCACATGCCCACATGCCACCTCATGCATTGGAGCCCTCCTAATCTAGCTCTATCGACCCATGCTCCCACAACTTAGGCCTACACTCTGAGAGGGCTTAGGAGACCTATTGCAGCTATAGTGCATTGACTGTGAGATAACAGTGATTGCTATCATCAAGGATGGATCCAAAATTTTATATTTCAAGAAATCGCATACTAAAGAATAAAAATAATTATTATACATTTTATTCAAAGATCGCGTGATTAGAATGACAAGAGAAGAGGCTGAAAGTGCCAACGATCAAGCGGACAAAGCCGATAGAAGGTATCGACTGCTAGAGACGAAGAACTAGATGATCAAGGATGAATTTACACATGGACTATGAGCAAAATCAAAATATATAGAATCACCGATCCCACACAGGATCAATTTGGAATTAAAATTGAATCGATCGAAATCAAATCGTATGATCCTACTAAAAATCTTTAAAATTTAATTTTGTATAGGATGACTAAATTAATCAATGAAAATTAAATCAATTTAATATTTAATTAAATTTTTCTTTAAATTAAATTAATAATAATATTATTATTATTAATAATAAGTTGATAATATATATAACAAATAAATATAATTTATTTATATTTTTTAAAATTTATATATATTTTAATGAGATAATTTAATTAAAATTTAAATAAATTTATATAAACTCTATTTAGAAATTACTTAAATTTAATAAATTTTTAATTCGTTTACTGTAATAATTAATTGAATCAATTAAACTAAAACTAAAGTTTAAATAAAGTTTTAATTCATTCACTTAAGCAAGTCACATTCACCCCAAATATTTCTCATAATAAATTCTTAAATTATATGATAAAAAATAAATCACAAAATCATTCATAAGCTCGTTCATTATATATGATAAAAAAAAATTCCTTCGTTCTTAAAAAAAATAAAAAAATATATTTATTAAAAAATAATTTTTATTTAGTTATAATAAATCTAACCTTATTAACCACATGAGCATCTCACTGTGCCGCTACTTCAATCAATCGCCGCTCCTTCAATTAAAAATCTATTCACTCGCTCGCCTGTAATCGCTACTCCCCCGCCTGAGTCCGCCCGCCCGCGCGCCGCTCCCTCGCCTGAGAAAATAACGACAACGTCTTCCCCACTTCCTTGAGTTTTTGTCGCTCCCTCACCTTCCTCACTCACACACGTGGATGCAGAGGGAAATCCCATACATTATACTATACCTGATCATTATTCAGACTAACTAATGATTTACCTTTCGTCGTATTAAGTTGGATACGGAGAAGCTGGCCGTTTATCACAGTGGACGCGGGGGAGGGATGGGACTCCGGCGCGACAAGATCCGTCGGCGTGGCAGCCTCATCGTATACTAGGTCATATCCTCCACCGAAGCCGAAGCTTCGACCTCGGAATCGTATCGCTGTATCACCAGCACCGACGCAATGCTTGAGAACTCTGACGAGGCTAGGTAGCCACCTACAGGACCGAGCTCCGGGCAGTCGCTCATCTCTGGGCAGTCGCTCATCTCCACCGGCGGAACCACCGAAGACGAGCGACCCACCAGGATCAGGTTTAACCGCTCAAGATGCTTAATGGCCGCTACAAGTCCAGCACTGTCCACCGCCTCCGCTTCCACGTACCTGGCCGACCCCTCCGCTTCCGGGGAGAACGCCAAGCTGGCTCTGAAGTTGGCTATGCACTCCTCGTCTTGCTTGATGTCGTCTGGATTCCCAGCCGCGGGGCGGAAGCGGAGGACGGTGAGGACGATCCCCGGGTGCTCTGCCATGCGCGCGCCGTAGGCAAGTGCCTCGCGGTCGTCGGCGCCGCCAAAAAAGAGGACCGCCGCAGCATACGAGATTTCACTGGAGGCGACCGCCGTGGTGCCACCGAGGCCGCGGTCCACGAGGACTGCGACGGAGCAGGGGGCCTGGCGGAGGACGCGCTGGTTGACAAGGTGGTAGGCGTGGCCGATCGACTCGAGCCTGCCGTCCATCTGCTGCATCTTGTGGAAAGGGAGGATGATGAGAGCGGCGCGCTTCTGCTGAGCGCTAGCAATGATGTCTTCGTGGATGGTGTCGAGGTCGGAAATAACCGTGAGGAGTCGAAAGGTGACAGAGCTAAGCTGGCGGTAGGTCTCGAAGGCGACCACTAACTGGTCCGAGTTACCGCTTACCTTGCTCCAGAAGGAGAGGCCGTTGTGGCGGACCTTGTGGACCATGGAGATAGCGGAGGAGCGCTCGGAGAGCTCCATGAGGTGCGTGGCGTAGACAGTGAGGCGGGAGCGGTGGGTGCCACGGGAGGATTCTACCACGCGGATGATGGTAGGGATGTTGTGGTTACCGTGGAAGCAAGCAAGCACGCGGAACTCGCTGTTGATGTCACTCCTCTCCACTGTTCTATGCTTGAATGGAGGCGCTCGCCGAGCCGGCTTGTAGATGCTCATGACGATAGGGGTGGTGATGAAGGTCGTGAACAGCGCCATTAGCACCATGATGGCGAACACCTCGTCGTTCAGAACCTGTTAGATGAAATGAACGTGAGGAGACGGACTAGAACAAATAGAAACAGAGTATTCGTCTAGGTTTTAAATCCAACCTTGCGATCTCTGCCGATGTTGAGGACGATGAGCTCGACAAGGCCTTTAGTGTTCATGAGGAAGCCGAGAGTAACGGCTTCCCGGGCGGGGACTTTAGCAATGAGGGAGGCGACGATAGTGCCGAGTATCTTGCCGAGGCAAGCGTTGGTGATGACGAGGGCGAGAAGAGCCCAGGAGCGCGCTCCACGGATGTTAGCGACGTCGGTCTTGAGGCCGCTGGAGACGAAATAGAGTGGGAGGAAGAGGCTGGATACGAGATCCTCAATCTTCTCGATCAGAACTCCTGCGAAAGGCCCGTCTTTGGGCACCAACACGCCGACGATGAAAGCCCCGAAGAGGGCATGGATGCCGATCGCATCAGTGGTGAATCCGGCCGCCAGGACGATGACGAGGGTGGCGCAGATGTAGGACTCCTTTATGGGTTCCCCCTCCAGCGAGCGGCGGATCATCCAGGCGAGAACAGGTCGGACGAAGATGGCAGCGACGGCGACAAAGGCCATTCCGGCAAGCAGGATCCATAGGGTTACGACTGGGGAACCAGATCCGGAGAGGGCGATGGCGAGGGCAAGGAGGATCCAGGCCGCGACATCGTTGACGGCGGCAGCGGACATGGCCATGCGGCCGAGGTCTGTAGTGAGGAGCTTGAGCTCCGCTAGGATGCGGGCCAGGACAGGGAAAGCGGTTATGGAGAGGGCGACGCCCATGAAGACGAGGAAGGCGCCATGGCGGGCTCCATTGGCGATGGTGGAGCGGAATACGACGGAGGTGCCGATGCCGAGGACGAACGGCAGGGTTATGCCAGCTAGTGCTATGGAGATGGCACCCTTTCCGGTGCGGCGGAGAGATCGGAGGTCGAGCTCGAGACCGACCAGGAAGAGGAAGAAGATGAGGCCGATGTTGGCAAGCGTGTCCAGCACCGTCAAGCTCTGCTTCGGGAAAACATTGCTCGCGAACCTGGAGCTGCGGCCCAAACCCGACGGCCCAAGTAAGATCCCCCCCTGCAGCCCAATTTAAATTCAACACATATGATTGCTTATTAATTAATTTGGAGAACCTTCACTATTTTCCGTACCGTAAAGCAGTAACGTGAACACGTGACTTGACTAGTTGTCTTGTAAAGTAGTCACGTTACGTGCTTGTGATTCGTTCCTTTTTTTATTATTTCGTTTCAAAATTACTAACGTGTTCAATTAAATTTCAAAAGTACATATTAATATTGTAGCAGAACTTAAAGACGATTGACAATTTGAGACGGTTGGTGGTTATGTAGCTTTGTGGTGATTCTTCCTCCAAACGACAGATATTGTCGCTTTCAGTTTAGATTCCTATAGATAATCCGATGACCTGACTTTTCTACTGCCAATTTTATTAGGTAAAAAACTGCATTACAATAAACTTAGAATAGTCTAAATATATATTCCGACATTTCTCTAAACCTTTCCGATCCTTTAGCTTGACCTACTTCTAACTTGCTCCAACAACGTTGGAAGGTCTAGCTCATTTGTTAAACTCTTTAGTATTTAATTAGTTTATCACTAAATATATAAAAAAACTCTCTTAGTTTACTACTAAATCTCTACTGGTTAAAACTAATGAATATATATATATATATATATATATATATCTTTGAGAGGTGTAATTCATGGGATGACGTACTATGATCTCGGCGACGACGCGAGGCTGCCGGAGGGGTCGGAGGAGAAAGGCGAGGCTGCGGGTGACGACCACTACCAGGCAGATCTGCAAGATGATCAGCGGCAGCGCGTGGTGGAGCGGATTGTCACCGTCCCACGACCCATTCGAGGTCACCGGTGGTGGCACAGCTGGGCACCCACTGCTGTTCATCGTCACCTTGCCTCCTTTTTATGTCTCTCTCCCAGGATTTCGTTGGCGGCGAGCCGTAGACAACCTCCCTCCGTGAATCTTCTCAGTTTATAATTGGCCTTGGACTCGGAGGCTATTTATAATCTTCACGGCTCGATAGGTTCCAATATAACTGAGAGTTTATACGGCAACCAATCTCTGTCAGTATACGAGTGAGTGAATGTCAAAATTTATGTGAGAGAATTCCAATGCTCGTTTATTGAATTTTCTCATCTTTCTTTTTCACAAAAAATGTCATAGTTGTGCATGATGTCGGCCTTTGACAAACAACACCACACCAAAAAATGTCATAGTTGTGCATGATGTCGGCCTTTGATAAACTAAACACGTAAATCCACTTCATTTAGATTAGAAGTGTAATTTCTTGTTAATAAACAAACAAACAAATGTCTACTTTCTCGTTCCTAGAGTAATAGACATGCTTCGTATAAAGATGTAAGTGTAGTTTCTCTTCCATTAAATGCTGATCACGTCGATATGTGTTAGTCGTCTGAGAATAGACAGAAGATTGGATTATAGCTTGTATCAGTTAAAATCTCCTTCGATATGTGTTAGTCATTTATAAAATATGACTTGTTCCTTATAGGTACTGTGCATCCTTGGTTATAGGAAGAAGATTGCCAAAACTTATTTAAGTTAACTCATGGCCAGCTCATCTAGTACTATCACTTTCGAAAATGAATTTTATTTCTTTCTGTTGTTGGACATAAATTTAATTTGGCTAATTCATAGTTAAATTCAAATGTAATTATATTAGAATGCATGAAGTCATGAGAGCTTCATGGAGCAATAAGTGAGCTTGAAGCTCTAAAGAAGTTGTCTTGAGTTGGAAAAAAAATCATATTATAAGTTAGAGGAAAGATGCACTTTGACCTATTGTTTATTCAATGAAAATTTTAAAAACATATCTTTTATCAGGCATCTACCATGAAATGTCATTATATGTATGAGTATTTTTCGTGTGTTGTTTACATAAGTAATTGTTGTCTATATTAAACTTAATTTATATACATCAACAATAATAAAATCTAGCTATCATCAATCTTTAAGGTTAAAATTAAAAATCTGAATTCGATACAACGGCAAACCAAATGTTGACCTGAGTCCATAGCTAATGTCATTGTGTCTCTTACTTGTCATCGGAGTTCCTGCAAGCGCAGAATAACCTTCTACAGGAGTGGGCGGCAATCCGAAGTCTTTCTCAATGGAGAAGAGAGGAGGAAGATGAAGCTCTCTCTGTCTTGATTTCACAAGATGCCCAAAATAAGTCAAGTTTCTTTCCTTATATGTCTTGGGCATGTCCTATAGCGACCATCAATCATTAACAGTCCATTAATTTTAATGAACCAGGCTATTGGATCTACACATTTAATCCACATCCATTAATCCAAATCCCCTTTATATGCATTAAGCATTAGATCACTTAATTGAAGTTTAGTTCCTTAATGACAATTAGTTGTATGTGTTAATCAAGTGTAAGCCCACCTTATGGAGACCAAGCTCACCCATGTGAACTTAATTGGATTAGGTCCACCCATGTGACCTTAATCCTATAATCTTCAACTTTGGCTATATTTGATTCTTTATACACTATGCAACCCCTTAGTTGAGCTCAACATGTCAAAAACTTTATAAGTTAAATACCCCTTTAACAATCTGGTCCATTAAATTAATTAATACATGACTAAAAAATTCAAAGTTACTATAACTGTAACAAGGCCCAACAGTAATCACAGTATTAATATCATTAATGACATAGATCAAATGTGGATTTGTAGTACAAGAATGATACAAAATGTGCTCTATAAGTGTTCATTCTTAATAAGTCTTTCTTATGACCCAAGCTAAGTCCAAATCATATTTACCCAAACCTTATGTTAAACCGCAGCGGTAAATAATGATTCATCCTTATGACTCATTCACAAAATCATATACTAAATTGCAATAGTGAATAGAGTCTCACATCATATTTATAAAATCGTATGTAAAATCGCAATAGTAAATCATGATGTTCTCATGTTCAGAAGTAGCTATTAGTATATGTTTGACATTTTTCCATGATATAGTCTCTCCCGCCTTCATGAAGACATAACCTGAGGTGGACCTCTTACTATCTAAGCATCTCGCAAAATCAGAGTATGAATATCCAATGATCTCCAAATGACCTGATCTCTGATACGTAAGCATATAATCTTTTGTTCTTTGCAAATACTGCTTAATCCTCTTTACAGCTTTCTAATGCTCTGATCCAGGGTTACTCAAATATCTACCCAACATCCCCACAATGTACGCAAGATCCGGACGCGTACATACTTAAGCATACATTAAACTCCCTACTGCCGATGCATAGGGAAATTATTGCATTTCCTTAATCTCAAGTTCATTTTGTGGACATTGTTGCAAGCTAAGTCTATCACCCTTTAATATTAGAGTGTTGCTGGGAGCACAATTCTGCATGTCATACCGAATAAGCATCTTTTCTATATAGGTCTTTTGTGACAGTTCAAGTGTGCACCTTGAACGATCACGAAAAATCTATATGCCTAAGACAAATGATACATCACTAAGATCCTTCATTTCAAATTCATCTGATAGAAATGACTTACCAACAATATATCATCCACATATAGAACAAGTATAATAAACTTGTTCCCACTGAACTTGATATACAAACATTGATCAACTAGATTCTCCTTGAAATCATATGAAGAAATCACTTGATCAAATTTTCGATACCATTGACGAGATGTCTGCTTTAACTCATTAATGGACTTCCTTAGTTTACATACTAGGTGCTCTGAATTTCTCAATTCAAAGTTCTCCGATTATACCATGTATATAGTCTCTTCAATATTTTCATTGAGAAACACAATCTTTACATACATTTGGTGTAGCTCTAAGTCATAATGAGCCACAAGTGTCATGATTATCCTAAGGGAGTCTTTCGTCGAAACCGGCGAAAATGTCTCCTTATAATCAATGTCCTCTTTTTGAGTGAATTTCTTGACGACTAGGCGTGCCTTATACTTTTCGACACTGCCATGTGAGTCCTGTTTGATTTTAAATATTCATTTACAATCAACCGATTTCATACCTTTAGGCAATTCGACAAGTTCTCAAACATTGTTGTCCGCCATATACTTCATATCTTCACTCATGGCTTTGATCCATTTTTTTGATGAGGACATTGTTTGACTTCTTGGAAAGATGTGAGATCATCTTCCAACCCTATGTCAAACTCATGCTCTTGAAGATATACATAATCACAAGACATCGTGGATCTCCTTTCTCTAATGGATCTCCTTAATGATACTTGATCTTAAGGTGATTGGGAGTCATGCTCAACCATAGGAGGGAATACCTCTATTTTAGCTAATGTACCTTCCAATTGCATTGGAGGTATCATGAAAATATCGTGGTCAACTACCCTTTCCAGTTGTGTAGATTCAATTGTATGTGGAATGACGACCATTTCACTAACAACTGCATCAGTAGTTATCATATTAGGATCATCAATGTTCTCCTCAAATGATATTTTTCTAACTTTATCGCTCTCACCATCATCAATAAATTTGGCATTACTCGTCTCAAAAAAGGATCTACTCAATGGGTCATGAAACTTGAAGCCTCTTGAGTTTTCAGAGTATCCTACAAAATGACAGCTAATGGTTCTTGAGTCCAATTTTCTTTCGTTAGGCTTATAGGACATAGTCTCAGCTGGACAACCCCAAACATGTAGATACATAAGACTAGACGCTCTACTTGTCCACAACTCGTATGGGGTTTTCGTTACCACCTTATTAGGAACTCTATTGACTAAGTGAACCGCAGTCTTAAGTATCTCACCCCACAAGGACTCTAGTAGAGAAGAAAATGCAATCATACTTCTCACCATGTCCTTAAGGGTCCGATTTCGTCGCTCTGCTACATCATTCATCTGAGGTGGCCCAAGCATGGTGTATTGTGCCACGATTCCACACTCCGCAAGGTAATCCGCAAAATGGCCCAGGACGTTGTTTACCTGATCTATTATATCTACCATAGTATTCACCACCATGGTCTGATCATACGGCCTTAATCTTCTTACCAAGTTGATTTTCAACTTCGTCTTTGAAGGTTTTGAACATATCCAAGGATTGCGACTTCTCGTGAATAAGGTACAAGTATTTGTATCGGGAATAGTCATCTATAAAGCTTATAAAGTATGTTTGACAGTTCTAAGAAGCTTTAGGGAACAATCCACATATATCCGTATGTATAAGCTCCAAGACTCCATTATTCCGCCTTGAATCCTTATTATTTTTATTAGTCATTTTTCCCTTCATACACTCAATATAGATTTCAAAATCTGATATATCGAGGGAATTGAGAATTTCTAGTGACATTAACCTTTCTAAACGTTGTTTAGAGATATACTCTAAATGCCTATGCCACAACATGGATGAATTTTTGTTTATCACATCACGCTTCATACCTATACTATGCATCACAACATTATCCATATGAGTTCCAGTGTTCAATCTGTATAGTTTGTCAATCAAGGAACCAGTACCACATAAGATAAAATTTCAAAAAATATTAAACTTTTCATTTCCAAATGAACAAGTGTAACAGGATTTGTCCAAACATGAAATAGAAATTTAAGTTACATCTAAATGATGACACTATAAATGTATTTTTTAAATTCAAAAGTACATTGTTCCCTAGACAAACTATAAAGATACCTATCGCCTCTACTTTTGTCTTCTTGTCAGTTCCAGTATAGATGAATCTTTCAGCATCAATTGGCATTCGGCCCTGAGGCAACCCTGCATAGTTACACTTATGTGAGTAGTTGTACTAATATTTATCCACCAAGTGTTATTAGATACAGTAGCTAGGTTGACTTCTGAACTAACAAAGTTGAGAAGTATACCTTTCTTGACATGTCAATTGACTTGTTTGGGGCAATCATTCTTCAGATGACCTTTCTTTTTACAAAAGAAACAAGTTGGGTCCAGATCTTGTTGCTTTTGCACTTTATGCCCTGAAGCACCTGTCACTGCAAGTTGTTTATCCTTACTCTTACTTTTATCCTTTCTCTTCCTTTTGTTTGAATACTGGGATGAGGATGCAAAGTAAGCACTATGAGATGTGTCACTCCTCAATCTCTCTTCTTTCTATACACACTGAGCTATGAGCTCATTTAGAGTCCATTTCTTCTTTTAAGTATTATAGCAATCTTAAAAAGAGTGAATTGTATAAGCAGAGATATTATGATAAGATTCATAAGGACGCTTTCAAACATTTCCAACTTTAGTGTCCTTAGCCTTGTAACCAAGTTCGACATCTCCATGATGTACTCTCTAATGCTACCCTTCCCGATGTACTGCATGGACACTAACTTCGTGAGAAGTATAGTAGTCTCGACCTTTATGTTTGAGGCAAATCGGTCCGCTAATTTCTTAAGGAAGGTTTTAGCATCCTCCTTCTCAGTTATTGAACCTCCAAGGGATTTCGGAATGGACATCCTCATGATCATCAGACTCATGCGATTTGATCACTCCCACTTGTCAAAGATCACCTTTTGATACGCAGTCGAATCACTAGATCAAGGTGTGGGGCGATCATATCTAAACGCAAAGTCTAGATCCATGCAACATAAAAGCATTGTTATATGCTCTTTCCATTGACCAAAGTTTGTGCCAGTAAGCACGGGGATGTTGTTTAGATTAGTAAACATTTAGAGCTCTACATAAACAAAAGCAAAGAACATAGCTCAATTTAATAAACAAGACATGTATATTTATAGTTGTGCAATAACAAAATGCAACAAATAAACATGTAATTTTATAGGCATTAAATGAGATACCTAGTGCAATATCACATTAAGTCTTTAGATTAAATTGTAATTTGTTATTGGTACTCTCTAAACAACTCATAATTACCTTCATCTGCCACATAACTCACCTTTCTTTGAGCCAACGCATTATGCACATGATACTTTATTTACGAGTTTCCTTAATTAGCTTATGTTTTCTGGCATCACTCACAACATTTCTAATCGGCCACATAGTGTCCCTTCCTTTGGGCCGACACACTATGCGCATGAGTTAGAAGTCAATCTAGATTTGTGAGTTTCCTCAAATATACATCTGGCATAAAGAATGACTTTCCATTGGGCCAACCATCTTTAGCATAGATATACATTCATCTACGCAAATACTCCTAGCCTCCCCAATAGTTCTCGCTTTGGCGATAGTATTAGCTTGACTAAGTAGCAAGTGCGAAGAAGCATCCAGGAAAAATTGCTGAAACTGAGCTAAATTCAATTATCAATCGATTGATATCAGTTATCAATCGATTAATACAATGCTTAATCGATTGACTTCAAATAGCAATTGATTGGCACAATTTATGTGCTAATTCCAGGTCACGCTAATCGATTGCCCACCAATAGTAATCGATTAAGAAGGCTTCTATTCGCGAGTTCATCTACTCCAATCGATTGGCCCAATCGAATGGTGAACACTAATCGATCAGTCAATCGATTCGGGTGAACACCAATCAATCAGCAGATCGATTCTGGAATCTTCTATATCCAAACCTCAAATTTGATAATCGATTGGCTCAATCGATTGGTGAACACCAATCGATCAACCGATCGATTCAGAAACCTTTTATATCCGACCTCAAATTTGGTAATCGATTGGCTCAATCGATTGGTGAACACCAATCGATCAGCCGATCGATTCCGAAACCTTTTGTATCTGACCTCAAATTCAGTAATCGATTGGCTCTTTATGGTAATTGATTGATGAACATCAATCAATCACCCAATCGAATTGGAACCCTACTGTTCGCAAATCAGGTTCAGTAATCGATTGATTCCTCATGGTAATCGATTGGTGAACACTAATCGATTCCAGCCCTTTCTATGTGTAATTCTGGGTATCCTAATCGATTGAGACTTATGGTAATCGATTGGTTAATACCAATCGATCACCCAATCGATTTGGGAGCTTTCTGTGCCCAAAATCGTGATTACCAATCATAAAAACTCATCGTGATTAGTATCATAAAAACCTGATTTCTGAATGTAATTTTCTAGCTCGAAAAATCCTAAAATTTCACCGTAATTTGCGTTCTTCATGGATAATGTGAAAAACTCAAAATCTAGGTTATATCCTAGGGTTTTCCAATACTACATTCGATGGATATACATCGATTCGCTCATCCATATGGAATTGAAATGCAAAATCGATGTATATTTCCAAATCGTCGAAAATAATTCTTACGCCTTAAAAATTGATGGCAAGTCAATCCTAAACTCTGATGCCAATTGTAAGCAATTGTTGTCTACATGGAACTTAATCTATATGCATCAACAATAACAAGATCTGGTTATCATCAATCTTTAAAGCTAAGACTAAAATCTGAATTCAATACAACGGCAAATCAAATGTTGACCTGAATCCATAGCTAATGACATTGTGTCTCTTACTTGTCGCCAGAGTTCCTGCAAGCGCGGAACGACCTTCTATAAGAGTGGGCAGTAATCTGAAGTCTTTCTCAATGGAGAAGAGAGGAGGAAGATGAAGAAGCTCTCTCTGTCATGATTTCTCAAGATGTCCAAAATGAGTCAAGCTTCTTTCCTTATATGTCTTGAGCCCATCCTATAGGGATCATCCACATAAAAAACTCATCCATCATTAACAACCCATTAATGTTAATGAACCGGGCTATTGGATCTATACATTTAATCCACATCCACTAATCCAAATCCCCTTTATATGCATTAAGCATTAGATCACTTAATTGAGGTTTAGTTTCTTAATGACAATTAGTTGTGTATGTGTGTTAATCAAGTATAAGGTCATCTTCGGAGACCAAGCTCACTCATGTGAACTTAATTAGATTAGGTCCACCCACGTGGACTTAATCCTACCATTTATTCAATGTAATTTTGTTATATTCCTTTCTCCCTTTTGTTTCTCTTCCAAATTTCTACCAAGTTTAGTATTAGAGTCAAGTTATTATGACCAATATGCCATTTCCTATCCCATATCTCACCAACAATTATGAGAACTAGAGTATAAATGAAGACCTTGGATCCTAAGATGTATGAGAAATAGAAGAGAAAGAGTATGAAGAACTCAAGATGAAACTACACTCTAGCCAACCAAAAAGACATGATATCTTGAAGGACTTATGAAAGAAAGACAAAAGGCTTTCTTCTTGATTTACCAAGGCAAATCGAAGGAGATTTTAAGAAGGTCACCATCGCCAACAACTTCAAACGAGCATGGGAAGCTCTTCTAAATCTCTATAAAGGAATAAAGAAAGTGAAGAAGGCACATCTACAAACTCTAGGAGGAGAGTTCAAAGCCTTGAAGATGAAGGGAGAGGAATTGATTTCTTGCTACTTCACAAAAGTGGTGATAAATATAATGTCAATCAATATTTAAGAAGAAATGGTGAGACTCTACTAAATAATCATGTGGTACAGAAAATCTTATGTTCTTTGGGTAAATTTGATTATATTGTAATGGTGATAGAGGAAACACAACACATGGAAGTCATGATCGTTTATGAGCCTATGGGTTCTTTACAAGCAAGATTCGGGAGAACATTCTATTCAAAGCAAAATTTGATATCCACATCAAAGATGAAAACGCTAGAAGAAAGGAGCTAAAGAGGGCAAGGTCACAGATCACAGGGCACATGCACGCAACTTTCATGATGAAGAGACTCCCAACATAGAACATGCAAGTGCACGTTTCTTAAGAGGGAGTGGAAAACTTACGTTTGTTACTAACTCAAAATAAACTTGGTCATTATTCTTTTTGGAATGTTAGTATAATGACTCAATGCCAAAAAAAATAAGAGTTATAATCTAGGTATATAGGTTTTATAATATAATTAATTTTGAAATTGACTAATCTAGCCTCGTACAAATTTATCATCGATTATCAGAATAAATCTGAAAGCACAAGTAATAATTCACATAATGACCTATCAATTCTAATGATTCAAACGTGAGAGATGAATTTCTTACCCTCCCTAAGTTTCAAACCTTAGGTGCATAGAGAGTCCTAAGATGTACTTATTATAATATGGGGGCAATGCAATCTTCTATCTTGCTACTATGGTGGCAAAAGGCGAAACGCTCGTCCCCAGCGCCCCCGCCAGTCCGTCCCAGGACCAACACGGAGGAGGTAAATCACGGTAGGTACTAGTCTGAACAGTGACTAGTACATGAGGAAAGGCAGGAACCTGGCTACTGCCAAGATTTGACTCTCAGATCTCATGGTGACAACACTTCATGTACTAACCATCAGTTCATCCCGTGGGGACAAAAGGATGGTGATGGGAATAACCAAAAAGATTGGTATTTGGATAGTGGAGCAAGCGACATGTGTGGGCACAAACATATGTTTAAGGAACTTGATGAAACCAATTATGGACAAATTTCTTTTAGTGATCTATTTGTTCAATCGTGTTGGCAGTGTGGTAATGAGGGTGAATATTACTTCCTATGATATTAGTGTTCTAAAAGAAAATGCAACAAATATAAAATAAAGAACACAAATGAAAGGCAAATTAGAGCGTGTAGATGATTTAATGTGATTCGGTAGCCCATAGACTCTTAGTCTAAAGTCTATGATCCGTTAGATAAATCACTCTCAAACACCACTACATTTTCTTATTATAAGTCAACAATTATAAGAGATACAAACTACATTAAATGTAATATAGTGGAAGTTTCATGGATGATGTTTTATTTTGCAGCCCCTCGAGCTTCTTTTACAAGAAGCTCTTCTAATTCTACCATTTTGTCAATGCTGTGATCACCAATCAATTGTTTATCAATCATCAATGACTAATTTACAATATCTTTTCTGATATCCTATTGTTGAGATTTCTACTTTCGGTTATGAAGAAATTTAAATATTTTTATAATGATATGATATTATTTATTTTGAATTTAAGATCTTCATAATGGTATGATATTGTCTACTTTGGGTCAAGTCTTTATGGTTTTGCTCTTGGACTCTATCCAAAAGGTCTCATGTCAATGGAGAGATCTTTCCCTTATAAGTCCATGATCTTTCTCATGTATTTTTAATGTGGGACTTTGTTTGCAACCTTGCAACCCCAACACACAGATTGATAATTTTTTAACTCTCACACTAATTTTTTATTCTATTTCAATTTTTCTAATAGTCTTTTTTAGACCAAGGAAATGGGGAAGGAGCTTGCATTCATAGATACTTTCACCCGCATATTTAAAAAAAAAAGACTTGAAGCGGGGATAAAGCTAAAATAATTAAGGTTTGAGTTAATCTTTATCTAATTAAGATTATGTGTGTCTAAAATAGAATTTTAGTATATTTAATTTAAATTTTCTTATTACAATATAGGAAAAATATGACCAGCTCGAGTTAGCACGCAGAAGTTCATGTGCTAGTGATGATATTGAGGAATCTGAGCCACCTGTTGGTAATAATTTGGATTTATGGTTGGAGGCGAGTGGGGGCAAGAAAGGGGGA
>JBBUKS010000017.1:1707230-1726953 GCA_038050645.1 Hedychium gardnerianum
ATTATGTACCCAAAGATTTAGATATTGTGTTTCGTTGCACTAATTTTTTGTACCATTGCAATTGCACCAAAGTAGATAGTGATATTAATCAATAAATACCAAACACTATATGAATTTGATGGAGTTGACCCCACTCTTTTGGACACTCCATATCTGTCTTTTACAAAATATATATACACAAACTAGTGAATTATTGGCAGTATCATTTTTAACAAAAGGAAAATCCTATAAATTAATACAAAATTAAATTTGTAAAGACTTACTTCTTTGGATATGGATTTCCAACCATCATCTTTCTTGGCCTCGCCAACCCTGTTCAAAACAAAGATAATAGTACTAATCAAAAATACAAAAATGAAGAATTTAGAAACTTAATAAAATAATAAATTTCAAAAATACTAATTACAAACATTCATACAAAATCATCATCGTCGTAATCGCCACCATTATCACCAGTTCGGGAGGAATCTGACTTGGAGCGGAGGCTAACTGAAAATGACCCATAATAAAGTCTTGTTGTCGGCGCATTTCTATCATTTTCTAATCCCTTTGTATCATTTATTGATCTATATCTCTTATTTGTTGATCTCTTTCTATCATTTGTCGACCCCTTTCTAATATTACCCTTCAAATGACTAACCTCTTCAGTTAAGTATTTATCTGTGTCGTTACTGCTGGTGGGGTAGAAGAAGATGTACGAGCAATTCTATGAATTCTGCTCATAGAACCCATATCCAATATCCTACTTGCCTCCAGCCATAAATTCAAATTATTACTAACAGATGACTCAAATCCCTCATTATCATCGCTAGCACCTAAACTTCTCTGTGATAACGATAGATTATATCTCTCCTATAAAAAATTTAAATCTTAATTAGATATAATATAAACGCATATATTATAAAGAGCAGGTACATAACTAATAGAATCTAAGTTATAAATTAAGATTAAAGATAAACTCAAACTTTAACAACTTTAGCTCTTTCCCCGTTTCAAGACTTGTCTTTTTTTAAGAAGTGCGAGTGAAAGTGTCTATAAATTTTGGCTCCTTCCCCAATTCCTTGGACTAAAAATAACATGGTAAGAAATAATGTAATAGTCTAAAATAAATTAAAAAAATTGGTAGAGTTAAAAAATTATCAATCGACGTATATGCTCTTCGATATTTATAGAACCTCCCGCATATGTTGCAGACGAGTCACTAGAATTATAAGCTTGATTTAATTTATTCTGTTCACTCCTTTGTTGTCCTCGGTACTCCAAAAATTATTGATCTTAATCCAATTTTCATCGGTGACGCATGCTGGCTTTTTCTATCTAGTCTTACCATGATTCAGTACATGCCGAATGTGATCGCCACATTTTTTCTTGAAAATTCTCTTTATTTCCATCTCTTGATAAGGGTCCCAAGTGAAAGACCACTGCGATGAAAAAAAACAATTGATTATATATTCGCTTAATTAGTTCATATATAAAATTAAGGGGATATACCCTAAACTCGTTCCACCAAAATTTTTGTGTGGATCTTGGAGTGCTTGAGTATGACAGTGAGTCTCCTCTCCAATGGTTATTCACGATTTTATTAATCTCGTGAATAATATGTATAGAATTTTTAAATCTATCATAAAGTTACAAACAAATAATGTTAGATAATTAAGATAGTTAAAAAATTATAATATTTTATAATACTTACGAGTCTCCGTAAGGGACTATATGCTATCGAGGATCGAACATCTCAATAGATGAGTGTCTAGTGGGTGCTGACGACTAGAGTGGCGAAGGTGAACTAGACGAGACTTGCGACTAGGAATGGGAAGATCCTGCTTGATCAGGGGGGCGTAGGTACCATGCTGATAGGTGGTGTATCAGATTAGCCAAAGTCAGACCTCCGTCTATAACCACCTCGTCGAAACTGTCAACCAAAAGTTAAAATTAAGACAAAGTAAATAAAAACTTGATACATAATAAAGAACATAAAAAACTTACAATATGCATATTGAAAATCTAATAGTGTGCGAATTTACGACGATCAGATGTCACCTCCAATGACCTATAGAAAAAAATAGACAATATACACAAATAAATATATAAATTTAATAATGAGACAATATATAGACAACTAATTAAGTTGCGATTTTTATAAATTTATAGATTAAAACTAAATTTATTCATAAAAAAACTTACCCTACACGTCAAAAATCAAAATCCTCAACATTATCATTCTTATCCTCGTCGTCATCACCCTCCTCCTCCTCCTCATCATCATTTTCATGAATTTCACTTGCATCCACGTTTATCACTACTCCGCTGGAATCTCGTAACGTTGGAATAATATATTCCTTGGTCTGAAATGTATTTGCAACTGACTCTTGTTGATATGCAATGTCTTCCCAATATTCCTCAATTTTTTTCTGTGCTTTTATTTTACAAACAACCTACTAATCAATTTTGTCACGTTTCAAACTAAGATATGAAGCATAGAAACTTGAATTGCTTGTTGTGCCAACACAAATGGTTTATATCTCTTATGATTTACTTCAACCAAATTATATCGTGGATTCACCTTCATGCCTCTCATAGGGTCAAACCAGCGACACATAAATAAGATAATTCACATTTCTAGACCAGAGTATTCTACCTCTATAATTTCATCAAGAAAACCATAAAAATCATTGGATGACTGAACACATACTCCATTATACATTGTAGCCTTCCCCATTCTCTATTCTTGAGTATGAGAATTATATCCATTTATAAAATATGTTGGCTAAGTCTGTACCATTGCTTTGGGACCCCATGCCAAATGGATTAACAATTCTTGCCCAACATGAGCTTGATTAGCATAAACCTAAAGTTAAATGAATATGTTATTCAGATAAAAGTTAAGATATGTGTATACACATTTTAGATTGTCTACTTACATATGACTTGAACCATTTTGTAAATTCTTGATCGCAGAAGCGATAAAACTCTTGTCTCAATATTTGAGAATATAAGTTTTGAAAAATCCTACCATAAAAAAATAAATTATAACACAAATTTTTATTTACGACATAAGAAATATAAAAAATATGAAGTATATATTAATTCGTAATATGACGATGCTTCTGGACAATTGAGTAAAATATATGTCTAGGTTGTCCGTCATTCTTGACCAGTTAAGTATCTTTGCTTACATGGTTCACTTGGTTGACCAAGGTAGTTAAAAATAAAGAATGAGTTCAAATTGAGATCAATAGGACCTTCATCATTTCTTTCCGGTCTCCGTCTTTTGCTCTGAACGTGAGACTCAAAATAATATGATGCAAAAGTTGTTACTTCTTCCACAATATATGTATTAACAATAAAAGCTTCAATCCTTACCTTATTTTTTACTTTTTTTTTCAAATGATATAAAAATTTGATTGTAATATAAAAAATTGTATTAGATATTAATATATATATATATATAAATAATTTTTATGCATTAATAATAAAGTATAAAAGATGCAAATTTTACCTTTCAAATGGATACATCCATCAAAACTAAACAGGTTCTCTAATTTTGACCTCATATTGCAAGTGAACCAGAAGATGTTCCATTAAATAAAAAAATGATAGTGAAAATATTCTTTCTAAATTACACAAAATTATTGGAATGTCTCTCTCTAAAGTCTCAATGTGTGAATGTTTCAAAACTGTTGAGCAAATATCATGAAGAAAAATGTTTAACTCCGTAATGACACCCCATACAAAATTTGGTAATAGTTCTTTAAAAGCAATAGGAATTAATTTTTCCATGAATATATGACAATCATGACTTTTCAAACCAATCAATTTATATTTCTTCATATCAACACATCTCGCAAGATTAGATGCATAACCATCAGGAAATCTCAATGATTTCAACCATCCACAAACAACATGTCTCTGATCCTTATTCAAGGTATACACTGCCTTGAGCTTTGATTCCCTACTACTTTCATCCACATCAAGAGTAGGTTGTTTACAAAGGAGTAACATATCATTTCTTGCATTTAGATTGTCTTTTATTTTTCTAACGATATCCATCACTGTATTTATCAGATTATCAAAAATATTCTTCTCAATGTGCATTATATCAAGATTATGATGAATCAAATTACTAAACCAATACAGTAAATCCCAAAATATATTTCGTATAGTTCATTTGTGTACTTTTATATTTATATATTGTACCATGTGGTTTTTCAATAATAGATGGAAAGTTAAGCATTCGCCACAAATCTGTTCACCTGTCAATCTCACTAGCGGAGGTGTTCTCTCAATTTTATTCTTAGTGAATTCATCTTTATTCCTTTTGAAATTATAATTTGGTGGTAAAAATTGTCTATGACAATCAAAATAATTTGACTTCTTCCCATATTTAAATATGATTGACTTTGATCTCTCAATACATATAGGACATCCTAAGATCTCAGCGGTACTCCAACCCGATAGCATACCATAAGTTGAAAAGTCATTTATGGTCCAAAGAAGAGCAGCTTTCATTACAAACATCTGATTAGTATGAAGATCGTATGTAGGAAAACCTTCATCCCATAGTTGTTTTAGCTCTGTAACTAGTGGTTGCATATAAACATCTATTAACTTCTTCGAATTTTACTGGTCAGACACAACCAATGTTAAAAATATATACGATATTTTCATGCATATCCCAGGTGGAAGATTATACAGAGTTAATATAACTGACCAACAAGAATGGTTTCTTCCTGATTTGCCAAATGGAGCAAATCCGTCAGCACATAGACCTAATATAATATTTTGAGTCTCCATTGCAAAATTAGGATATTTCTATCAAAAATTTTCCACCCCTCCGCATCTGATGGATGACACATTAGCCCTGCTTCTGTTTGATGATTTGCATGTCAAGTCATGTATTCAGCAGTGACATTTAATGCATAAAGCCTCTATAATATAGGAGTTAAAGACAAATAAAATAACTAACTGTATGATTTACGTCGTTGTTACCTCCTTCCGGTGCTCTTGTACCTAGTTTGATTATCGAATTTACAAATATCTGCATCTACATCTACTCCCCAATATAGCATACAACCATCTCTACATGCATCAATTCTTTCCATTGAAAGATTTAATTCTTTCACAAGTGATTTCATACTATAAAAATAGGAGACAATATGTGATCACGCGACAATGTCTCTTCAATAACTTGAACAAAATCATTAAAATAATTTTGCGACACATTATGCTCTACCTTGATATTCAAAAGTCTTGCAGTGAGAGATAATTTAGTGTGAGTGTCACAACTTGCCCACAATGGTTCATCTGCAATATTCAAAACTTCCTGAAATTAGAGATATACTTATTATTCACATTTTTATCAACACTTGATACTTATACCTCTTCCAACGGTAATGCATAAGTAGTAAACATTTGCTCAATTGTTGAAGGATAACTAGAACTTGCACCATGTTGTTCGGAAATCAAATTCAGACTCACTGCATCAAATATCATCTTTTGATATGGATTTAATTAATCACAAAACTCTGATCCCCACTAGCAAAGACTTATATGTTGTGTCCATTATATTTATCAGATATGAATGGTTCATCATGATATGTCTAATTATAGTAATTTACAATAAAACTAAATCTACAAAGATGTTCTGAAACTTTACTAGACTGTAAAAATTTACCATTGTGATACTTTCTGCATGGACACCTTATCTTACTGTCATCCATATACTCAACATTACTAAATGCAAAATTTATAAACTCATCAGTTAAATCATGACGTTCAGGTAAATTATTTTTATACATCCAACTCCTTTCATTCTGTATTTTATCTATTTCTAATTTATTAAAACATTAATAAAATATACTATACATAAAAACAAAATAGGACACTAATATTCAATAAATAGTTCACATGCATACAAATGAAGAGGTTGGACTCAATGATCAAACTTGAGCACTGGCCACCACTTTTAAAAAATCAATGAAGATTTAGATAACTAAGGAATTATGGCACCTACTGTTGTATTTATTTTGATTGAATTTTAATGCATGTAAGACTTGCCTAAGAGAGTGAATTAATCAGGAAATATATTAGTTAATTGTCATAGCCCCTCCCTTAGGATATTTGAAAACTGAATGCCAAAATATTAGGAATTGAGATGGTTCTTTTCTGAACAAATTCGTAAATTAGTCTTTGTATTCTATTCAAATATTACAGTAAGAAGGCACAAGATTCTCTTTTGTCCCCAAAGGTGAAGGAAGACTAGAATGTTATTAAAGGATTATCTATTTTCTAATTCATGATAAAATGATGTAATTATTGAACATTTACTTTTGTAAAGATTTTTAATGGAAAGTTCTAACTAGCACAAAAATTCAAACATCGTTAGTCAAACATATCTACTAACAAAAAATGCATTATCTTAATTGGGAATGAGTTATCCAATCAATCTAAGGTATAATATCAAGCAACAAAAATTATATCAATTAAACACTTGCACTAATTGTCATGTTCACTATTTTCTAGAGACATACAAGCCTTACATATGATATCTCAAGTTTAGAATGGTATAAATTTATGAATTTAATAGCACAAGTCAATTTACAAATTACCTAAAAACTAGAAATATGATATTTAGATAATAAAATAAAATAATATTTTATTTTATTGATTTTGCTTATAAGGGTATCTTTTGGGAAATGCTTTTGTTCTTCCATTTGTCTTTATGTCATTTTTTATGCTAGAAATTCTATATTGTAAATTACAATTTAAATTGTAATACTTGTGCCAACGGTATAAATTTGAAATATAAATAATAAGACCACAAAAGAGGAGTATCTAACAGATAATCAGATGCTACTACTGATGTTGTGACATTTAACCTGTTCGTCAAGACATAGCCAAAGAGGTTAAAAATCTCGGCCTCTTGTTTGCATGTAGAAAAAAAACAACCAATGCGAGGGGCAGTCGCAGCTGGGCAAGGGCAGCCGCCCGTGGTAGGCTAAGGGCAGCTGCAGCAAGCCCACGACCGACCAGGGGCAGCCGCAGCCGCCCGTGACCGACCAAGGGCAGTTGCGCCCTCGCTCAGCTAAGAGCAGCCGGGGCCAGGGACGGGGATCGTCGGAGATGAGAGGAAGAGGGAGAGAGTTTATCGATTCGGAGATCGTTGTCGAGAGAAATCCTACCGCCACCGCCGAGAGAGAACTCAGATATAGGGCAAGGGGGGATCGGGTGTGATTTGATTATTTTGGGTTATATGACGACAAAATTTCTTTCGTCACTAAATTCGTCCCCAAATTAGGGCCGAAATTTTTTTCATCCCCAATTTTTTATAATATTTTTTTAAAATTATAATTAAAATTATAAAATAATAAATAAAATAAAATAAACAAAAATAAATTAAATTAGTATTTATATAATATATTATTTCAACATTTTATATTTTCATCGTAGAATTGGCAACGGATCCACGTATTTGTCGCAAACGATCAAAAATAAAAAAATAAAAAATTATGACCGAAAATGACTGATAAACCTAGGGAGCTCAGAATGATATGAAACCAGTTCTTATGTGCTCGTGTCATTCTCCTAATTATGTCCATGACCTCAAATTTTATTTTTATCCAAAATATTGAGATCAGTGATTTTTTACACGCATCCGACCTAATATTTTTAATCAAACTCTTTTTAATATATATATTGTATTATTTTAACTAAATTATTAGGTAATTGAATTCAATCCAATTAATTTAACTATAAAAAAATAATGGGTAAAAAAGAAATTTGAGGTTATGAACATAATAAGAACTACACGAGAACATAGGAATTGGTTTCGTGTGATTTTGAGCTCTTTGGGTCATTCAACCAATTTTGGAGGATTTTTTTCTTTTTTTTTAAATTAGGACCATTTTGCGACGAATCTTATATTCATTGCGAAATTTGGGATGAATTCAAAAATTCATTGCAGAATCTGTGATGAATTATTGGATTCGTCCCAAAATCTGCAACAAATCCTGAATTCATCCCAGAATTGGCGACGAATCCAGGATTCATCACAGATTCGTCATAATTTAAAAAAAAAAATCCTCTGAAAATTGGTTTAATGACCTAGAGAGCTCGGAATGATATGAAACTTGTTCCAATGTGCTCGTATCATTCTCTTGATTATGTCCACAATCTCAAATATCATTTTTACCCAAAATATTGAGACTAGTGATTTTTTTACACACATTCGACCTAACATTTTTAATCAAACTCATTTTAATAGATATATTGTATTATTTTAACTAAGTTATTAGGTAATTGAATTCAATCCAATTAATTTAACTATAGAAAAAAATAATGGTTAAAAAAGAAATTTGAGGTTGTGGATAAAATAAGAAGAACCACACAAGCACATAGGAACTGGTTTCGTGTAATTCCGAGCTCTTTAGGTCATTCAACCAATTTTGGAGGATTTTTTTTTAAAAAAAATAAAATTAGGACCATTCTGCGATGAATCTTAGATTTGGCGCAAAATTTGGGTTGAATCCAAAAATATGTCCCAAATCTGCGATGAATTACTAGATTCATCCCAGAATCTCCGACGAATCCTGGATTCATCCCAAAATTGGCGACGAATCCAAGATTCATCGCAGATTGGTCCTAATTTAAAAAAAAATACTCCAAAAATGGTTGATTGACCTAGAGAGCTCGAAATCATATGAAACTAATTCTAATGCCCTTGTGTCATTCTCCTTGTTTTGTCCACGTCCTCAAATCTCAATTTTACCTAATATATTTTTGATCAATTAATTTTTTTAACACAAATTAAATATTTTGGATAAAAAATCACTAATCTCAATATTTTGTGTAAATTGAGATTTGAGATCGTGGACATAATCAAGAGAACTACACAAGCACATAGGAATTTGTTTCGTGTGATTTTGATTTCTCTAGGTCAATCAACCAATTTCGGAGGACTTTTTTCTTTTTAAAAAAAATTAGGACGAATCTGCGACGAATCTTGAATTTGTCATAAATTCTGGGATGAAACCAGAATTCATCGCAGATTCTGGGATGAATCCATGAATTCGTCGCAGATTCTGCAACAAATTTTTGGATTCGTCCCAAAAGTTGCAACAAATCCAATATTCATCCTGAAATCTACGACGAATCCTAGATTCATCCCAAATTCTGCGATGAATCCTGGATTCATCCCAAATTTGTCCCAGATTTATAAATATTAATTATAAATTTTTTAAGAAAATCTACGATGAATATTTAATTTGACGCAAAATTTGCAACGAATAAAGATTTCGATGCAAATTTCGCGATGAATTAAATCTTCATTGCAGATTATGTGACAAAATTAATATTCATCGTAGAATCTACGATGAATATTAAATTTCATCGCCAAATTGCAATGATATTTGCGACGAAAATTAATTTGTTGCTAATTTGCGACAAAAGTTTTGTGTTGTAAAATTCATTGTTAATTTTTGAAAATTAAAATTTTTGTCATAAAATTTGTTGCAATTTTGGGATGAAAATTGTTTGTCGCAAAATTTCGTCCCTAAATCCCTATTTTTTGGTAGTGACATTTGGCTCCAATTTAGTGAAGACAAGGGGCATAGTGTTGAAGTACCAGCTGTCCCAACAGTAGAAGGATTAGTACCACTCGCACGAGGGGCTAGAATACAAGGGTCGGGAGGATCAAAAGAAGCAGGGCTCAACCCCCTCCCCCCCACCCCCGGCCGAGAAGAAGCATATTATCCTCCTCTTGAGGAACATTAGCAGGCGCACTTAAGAAATTCACACCAGAAAAAAAAGGTACATTCCTTGCTAGCCTATCTAAAGAAAATAGACAAACGAGCGACAGACAGGGGCTAACCACCCCACCAACGGAGGGTATAGTGACACTCCTTCGACAGGTCCTGACGGATACACCTAGAAGATCAAAAAAGGAAGAAGAAGATATGCTCCCCAATTGTTCGTTCAAGGAGGGGGAGGTAGAGGACGAATCCTCTGATATGATGATAGGAGAGGAAGGGACAGCTAAGGAAGATCGGACAAGGTGTGACTTGATCCTGGCTGAGTGGCAACGTGTCCTTGAATGGGATAATTACTAAAATAAGCCTAAACAGAGGTGGGGGCAAGCTCCTAGCTGGTAGAGCCAAAACTATGGGACAGGAAGGAAAATGAAGCTTAGTGTTAGTACCAGGTTGTGTAGGGACTCAACTCGGTCCCACAGTAAGGAAAGGTTCAGTCAGAAGTTCCCGTGGAATAAAGCATGCTTCTGCAGTTGTTGGTTTGTGTTTGGTAGCTCGCTTCTTTAAAGCAGTCCTCATAATGGCAGTAAATCATGTACCCGCATGGGCATAATAATAAGAAGAAAAATAACCAACAAGTAAGAAACCAAGGCTTGAAAATTTATTTATATAAAGAGACCGAGCTGGAAAACTTACTTAAGGAAGTTATGCGACTCAAAGGTTGGTTGGTAGTCGGAGAAGACGACTTGGGTCACAAAAGTAAAAATGAGAATGATAAGGTTTTTATAGTGGTTCATCTGCCCCCTTTTATACTGATGCTCCTTGTAACTGGAGGAAATCTGGGATGGTTAGGATCTCACTAGTCTTTTCATTCTACCCCATCTAGAGACTGCGACTGCAACCGCTCAGGAGCAGTGCCTTCCATATGGCCAAAATTGATGCGCAAGAATAGGAAGTGGTAGATCCACGGTTGAAATGGAACATGTACAGTGAAAACACATTACAGGATAGAGATTTGAACCCCCCAAGCCAACTGACATTAGCATCATCAATGCATAAGATTAATGGATGGATAGATAAGATAGCGAGAATGATCATCTCATATTGCAAGAACAAAACACCCAGTTGTGCCCGAATAGGTAACGAAAGGAAGACATGCGAGGTATCAAAATTCCATCCCTCTTGGAGCAGATAGAGAACAAGCATATCCTTATGTCTGCCCGCGGGATCGAGCTCCTCTCCCTATTCCAAAGGAAAAGGTCATTCTTATGACTAGCAGTGGGATCGAGCTCCTCTCCCCGATCTGAATACAAATATTATTCTTATTTCTGGCTGCGGGATCAAGCTCCTCTCCTCTATTCAGATGCAAAGGTCATTCTTATGCCCGGACGCGGGATCGAGCTCCTCTCCCCAGTCCAGAAGCAAAGGTAATTCTTATTTTTGGCCATGGGATCGAGCTCCTCTCCTCGGTCCAAATACAAAGGTCATTTTTATTCCTGGCAGTGGGATTGAGCTTCTCTCCCCGGTCTAGATGCAAAGATCATTCTTATGCCTAGCCGCAAGATCGAACTCTTCTCCCCGGTCTAGAGGCAAAGGGCATTCATATGCCTAGCCATGAGATCGAGCTCCTCTCCTCAGTCTAGATACAAAGGTCATTTTTATTCTTAGTCGTGGGATCAAACTCCTCTCCCTGGTCCAGAGGCAAAGGTCATTCTTATGTCTGGCCGTGGGATCGAGCTCTCCTTCCTGGTCTAGACGCAAAAGTAATCCTTATGCTTGGTCGTGGGATCGAGCTCTTCTCCTCGATCCAAACGCAAAGGTTATTGTTATTCCCGACCCCGAGATCGAACTTCTCTCCTCGGTCTAGCTGCAAAGGTTCTCCTTATTCCAAAATTTAAATTCTTCTTCCCAACGTTGGCAGGATGAAACTTTTATGGCACTTGACGTTCTTGGTATCATTCAAGATTCTTGGCCTTATCATAATGGTCAGCATGCTAGTCTTGATAGGACGACATTCATGGGATATTGACAGCATTGTGCTTAGATAGGGACGAGAGGGGTTTTTCTTCTATTTTCAAATGCCCCTCGGGCAGCCTACCAGGTTGGATCTAACTACGTAGGACATGCAAGAGGCAAATCCTTTCCTTCACTTTTTAACTTATCGGACTTCATTCAACTTTGATCTTCACTCCGACTTGGAGGGGGACATGTGATGTCGCCCGTGTAAACCTGGTCAGGCCACGACCTCTCAGGACTAGACACACCCAACCAATCCTCTTTCCTGACCATGGGAGCTCGCCAGCTTAGGACCAAACTAAGCTCGACCAGTTGGGGGCCATGCTCACTCAGTAGCTTGGCCTCCTCCAATCGGTTCTTAATGTAGGAGGATCCAAATATTTTTATTATTAATTTTGATAATTTTCATTTTTATGGTATTCAAGGTATTTTTGGTATTTTTAATCTTTTTGTATTTTTGAATTTTGAGTCTGTTTAAAGATTTTAGGATTATGAGTCTTTTTCTTCTTTTTTTAGGATTCTTTTCTTTTCTTTACAAGATAAGAATTGTTAATTATTTTTCCTTTCTTTTAGAATTTCTTTCCTTTCTTGTAAAGAAAGAAAGGAATTGGAGTCTACATGTTAGGATTTCTTTCTTTCTTTGAGTCTTAGGTTTGGAGTTTATATAAGAGTGAGTCTTAGGTTTGGAGTTTATATAAGAGTCATGTTTAGTTATTTTAAAATAATCCTCAAATATTAAATAAAAATCTCCTTTTTTCAAAGAAACCTGGAGGATAGTGGTTATCTTTTCTTACCTTCTCCTCAATTCCCTCTTCTCATTAGCCCGCAGAATAATCGTTATCCTGCCCGACGTCAGTTGGTATAAGAGCCCTTTGGATCTTATGGATGGTCATCGTCATCATGGTCATGATCGAGATCATGAGAGGCAAGTTCCGGTTGAGGAAGTCTCGCACCATGATCGTAGCACCCAATACGAGAGACTTGAAGATCTTGTGGTTCATGGTCGCGGTCAAGGTTGCAACAACATGCAAATTCTGATTGAGGAAGCTGAGCACCGTGAAAGATGGTTGAGGATTGAGGATTTACAGAGGAAAGTCACAGATTTAACCCAGCGCATGGCAGCGCAAGATCTTAAAGCTCGTGAGGTACATGGTTGAGATTATCGACATGGAGACATCATATTTTGAGTTGATCTACCCGAATTTTTTGGTACATCATAGACGGAGAATGTTGTTGATTGGATCAACAAAGTGGAGCGATTTTTTTTTACTATAAGCAAGTTCCAGATCGGATGAAGGTGAAGCTGATTGTCATCAGACTCAAGGGTCGAGCATTGGTGTAGTGAGAGCACTTGCAGCGCTTACAAGACAGACAAAGAAAACCAAGATCAAGGATTGGGAAAAGAAGAAGAAAAAGGTGAAAGATCACTTTCTTCCTTTTGGGTACACTCAAACTTCATTCCAAAGATGAATAGGTTTTGCAATGGAGAATGATAGCTTTAACACCCAAGATAGCCTTAATGGAGGCGAAGATGATTTGGAGGAAGAAGTTGATAAGGTACTTTACGGTGATGGCCCTGAGATTTTAATCGTTCATGAGGAATTTGATCCAGAAGAAGTTGATGAGCTTGACACACTACAAGTTGTGGAAGAGGCAGTTTTAAAAACTGATATGGATAGGTTGCTAGATTCTGAATTACAACAAGGGGAGGAGGAGGACAGTATTAAGGATACATCTTATGTGCCTCAGAGCTCCTATACCGTGCCTTCCTCTAGTTTTGATGGTGATGTTTTGAACTTTGATGCCATTGAGATTGTTAATGTTCTTTAATGTTCCCACCACTACAGTTGGTGATGGTGTTGTCAACATTGAAGATAGATGTTGATACTACAGCAATTGTCGTTGGCGAGCAAGTCGCTTGTGAAGAAGCTGATGTTTTGATGTGTGTACCATCCTCCATCAGTGATCGTGTACTTCAAAAAGTAGCGTCATCTGTGCCTATTACTATTGCTTCACCAGGTGATAATGGTGCTATGATTGTGGATATGACATTCACAGATATGGATAAGTTGGACAATGTGACAATTCCCATATGTGAACAGATGGAGGATGTTGTGGTGGCAGATATTTCAATGTCCAAAGATTCACCTTCTAAGTTTCCCTTTGATTCTAATAGTGGACTTCAGAACATTACCACACTTGAGCCTGATATGACCACCATTTCACATGACAGTGTTGATGTTGTGGGTGATGAAGCAATGCAGATGGATGCAGATGTAGATGTTGATGTTGATGATACACCTGTTGTTGCTCAAAGAGGTGAACGAAGGAAGAGGAGTCGACCATCAAAGACTCAGGTTGTTAACACTTCCTCAAAGCAGAAAGAAGATGAAGAGGTGTGCTTTATTTGCCTTGATGGAGGTGATCTTGTAGTTTGTGAAGTTGGAAGGTGTTGGGCTCTAAAAAGGTTTCTAGGAAGAGAAGATGAGTTGTAGTATAAAAACTGATATTATAAAAATGACTTATCTTGCAACTTCACATTACATGAGTATTTATACTACTCAATAGAAACTCCTAGACCATACATCATTAATTAGATACATGAACTTATTTTATCTAGATACATGAATTACAAGATTCATGTTTCACTTGGTTCATGTACATCAAACATTTATGGTTCATGTGTTCAAGTTTAATTCAACTTCTAACACTCTAGACATTGAGGATTGATGAAATTAATCCCCCAGAATTTTTTTTCTTCCATTTTTTAAAAGCCACTGAATACCAGCTGAATCCAAAAATATGATTTGGAATCTAAGGAAGAGAAAAGCAGAATGGAGGAGCAATGGGAGTTTCTGATCAAAATGGAACGAAGTGATATAGTTTCAACTCAAAGTTTATCTTGAGCTTCCAAACAAAGAGAAAGAATCCTTCCCTTTATTTGCTCTCCAATCCCCTCCCAATTTTTGAACAACTTCCACAAAAGAAAGCAATTCTCCGATTGAGAAATAAGATGAAGACATATGATACCTGATAAGCCCCTTCCATGATGGAGGATAAAAAAGGGCAGGTTCAGCACCAATGCGCGACGAACTCCAACAAGACCGGCAGATCCGGCTGCAGAACCACGGATGCAAACTCTCTCTCTCTCTCTGCCCCATCTGAGCGATGACGCCGCGGCGCACGGAGAGCCTCGCCGAATCGGCGCAGAAAGGGATCTCCACCAGTCCCCAAACCTTCCACCGAGCCGCCCGAGCAGGAGTTCGATGCGCCGAAGGGCAGACTGCAAGGCAAGGGAGGAGAGGGCGGTGGGACGGCGGCGTACGGTGAGAAAATCGTCGTCGTCATGGATGAGATCTCCAGTTGCGTTCGTAATCGAGACCCCAGCTTTGTGGAGCACAACAGAGCATTAGAATAACGCTGGAGAAACTCGAAGACGAGTGAAAAATGAAAATTAGGGATCTACTTTTCTTTTCAAAAATCCTTTTAAACAAAAGTTTGAACGGATGCACGTGTTTTGCACCAATTCTTTGGTCTTCTTAAACCGACCGGTCCAATTACAAGGTCAAGGCGAAGGCAAAACCCTATCGTCCCAAACCTTTCACTTCTCCTGCTCACCGATGGCGGCGCCGCTGCGGCGTACCTTCACAATCCCCCTTTTCCGGCGCCACTTCCTCGCTTCATACTCAGCCGCCGCAACTTGGTTTCCCAATCCTTCCTTATCCTCCTCAGGTTCCGTCTCCGCTGCAAAGTCTGCCATCCGATCCGAGTCCGATGCCGAACGCATCGTCTCCCTCTTCGAGTCCGTAACCGACCGTCCCTCCTTCTACGGAGACCGCTCTATCTATAAACTCACGATCGAGAAGCTCGCTCGCCGCCGCCGGACTGACCTCATTGAGCGCGTCCTCGAGAAGGCCATGCACAGCGAACGCACCCCCAAGTCTGAGGGCTTCCTGATCCGCCTTATCGACCTCTACTCTGAAGCCGGAATGGTCGACCAAGCCGTCCGGGTCTTCGAGAGCATTCCCAGCCTCGCCGGCCAGCGCTCTGAACGCTCTCTCTGCGCACTCTTGTCAGCTTTTCTCGACAATGGTCGCATCGAACGCCTTCAAGATGCTTTCAGCCGTTCTGTTGAAGAGTACGGCATTGCCCCAGGCATTGCGTCTTACAATATCTACCTCAAAGCTCTCTGCTCTACCAACAAGGTTGACGAAGCACTCGCATTGTTTGATCAAATGCATGATAAAGGAATTGAACCCGATATCTCCTGCTATAACACACTCTTAGACGGCTATTTAAAGAAACGAGACTACGCTGGATTTGACAAGGTTCTCAAGGAGATTTGCAAAAGGGGTTTGAGCCAAAATGTTGGCACTTATAACTGCAGAATTGCAGCTCTTTGTGCGAAAGGTAAGAGCTTTCAGGCTGAAGAATTGTTGGATGTGATGAAATTAAATGGAATCATTCCGGACAAAATCAGCTTCAATTCCTTGATTGATAGGTTTTGCAAACAAGGGAATATAGACTCTGCCATTGAGTTATTTAAGAGAATGAAGGATGTCAAGGGACCTGGCGGTAAAGTTGTCTTACCTGATTCTTACACGTACATCAAGTTAACACAGGGTTTGGTTGAGAAAGGAGAATTTGGGAAGGCTGTGGAGATCTGCAAAGAGTGCTTGGACAATAAATGGGCACCGCCATTTAAGACCGTGAAAGAACTGATTGATGGTTTGATTAAGAGTTCGCGAGTAGATGAAGCAAAGGGCATTATTGCAAGGATGAAGAAGGGAATAGTCAAAGGTGATGCTAAAGTTGCTTGGAAGAAAATCAAAGAAGGATTTACCTTCTGATAGTTGTGGAGTCACTTGAAGTTGGCCAAGTAATAGGAGTTTCATATAGTTAATCATAGTAACTCGTGAGCCATCTGAAATAATTTGCTACATGAGTTCTTTGATTCAAGCTGTTGCACTTGTCTGCTGCAATGCAATTAAGAATCTTTAGATATGTTCTTCCTGTAGAATTTTTTCCCTTTTAAGTTTGACCCAATGCCTTTTGCTTTCAGTTGTCCCAGTTCCGGGAAACAATGGAATGATCTGATTTATCTTTGTTTCTGCTAAAGATTGCTTTTGTTACCCTACGTTTTGGAGAAATATGCCTACATGCTAAATTATAGTGCAAGAAATATCTGCCTATCTTGTGGTCTAACTTCTTTGAGTTCTATGTATTCAGGTCAGTCCATACAGATACAGTGGTCCCAAATTTGGACAAGATTGCACGGAACAGGAATGCCACTCGAGCATAATTTGCTATGAACTCCTTTGGTATTTAACCTAATTCTTGTTTTATTGCTTTAGCTATTGTTAGATTGCAAAAGATGATACTGTGTATGGATATAACAAGTGCAATATGTTCCTAATTCTGATTTTTTGTTTCTCGTAACAAAATCATCCTACACTGCCTCCTCCAGCTGCCACAGTGCATTAGGGCAGATCAAGACTCATCATTGCTTGGGAAGTCTATGCATCTAATTATTTCAATAATGCTCGAGATGAGTAAACTACGTCTTGCCATGCTCTTGCATGATATGTTTACATGCTCATGGATTTAATGGACAAAAGAACTAAATTGTATAATAAAATAATTGATTTTCAAAAATTTCTAGTATCAGCCTGAAGCCAAGCTTTGATCTCTGTAGAAATTTAGTATAATTGTATAATTGGCATGCAATTCAGCAGATTAGATTCGAGAGTTTGGCATCTATAACCTGGCTAGAAAAGGGTATATGAGATTAGATTCAGTATAAATGTATATATGTCTGTTCCACTGGTGTATGAAACTAATGTTGTTTCAGAGTCAGGTGCTTCATCTTCTATGTAAGTATCCTCTCGAGTATACCTCGTTTTTCTGTACTTGTGTACTACTGTCGTACTCAATGTTGTATTAGTGTATGGCTTGGCCCCCTTCATCAACACAGCTCAAGTCCATCTAATGGAAAAGGAAAGGAATAGAAAAGGTGAAGTGTAGTTGAGCTGCACCATCCTTGTTCACCATTGTGAGCCCGAGCGAAAAGCAAGGCCAAAGGGTCCAGAAGAAGGTATGCAATGAGCTGTCTCCCCCCATCAAGTTTGCAGTTGGTACTTACCATGGTCCTTGCATCCTTTGACGGAGATATGAAACTAAGTTTGGTCTTGGGTGAAGGTGCCTTCGTTGTAAATCCTGATCGGTTTTCGTGTCTACTTGAGGTTTTAATGCGAATGTGTTCTTAATGTACATTACAGACCATTTGCTCCATTGATGTTATACACTAACCTACAGACTCAGTCGTATGTTCATTCGATATTTAATTTGTTATTGTTCATAATAAAGTTTTTGAATAAATTATGATCTAATTTACCTACTTGTTTTAGATAGCACACAATCAAGCTCAGCTATCTTTGGTCTCACAATGACTCTTATGTGACCTGCTGTATATTCGACCAGGATAGTACACGTGTTATTATTAGGCAAAAAATTTCATGATTTAGTGCCTATGCGTCGTCTTGAAGGAGTTATTTAAACGTTTTCACGGGATGAATGATTAATGTATGAAGTGTTGTTATTATGAGATTTGAGAATTAAATTTTAATTAGTAGTTAGATTTTTATTTTTTCTGTTATCACGAATCAAATGAGTACTAGAGTCACGGCTCGCGAGAGATAGCTTCTATAACGCCCCTTCCCCAACCCAATCACAGTAATAAATGCATGAAATCACACACCGTCAGCAACGAAACCTTACCACGAGCATTTCCGTTACCGTAACGCCATTAATTCAGGGGCATATAGTTTTATTATTATAGCTTGCATTGAACCACAACTTAGCGACTGTTATGAGTAGGGGGTAATCGAGTTAAATCGCTAATGAGTTATTCGGTTATTTGAATCTCGGTTAAAAAAAGTTATTTAAGTTTATTCAATTAAATTAATGAGTCAAACTCAAAAATATTATGAGTCAAACTCAAATTTAACAATATTTAATCTGTGAACTTCTGAACATATTGATTTAAAGACTTGTAAATGTATTTATTAAAAAGTTTATGAATATATTTATTAAGAAATTTATTTATTTTATTATATATATATTATGTTAATTTTTAAATGAGTTATTTTAGAATTGAACTATCAAATTTGAACTTAGGAGAAAATGAATCGCATCGAGCTCCAGTCTCGGCTTGACTCGTTCGATTACACCACTACTTAGGAGACTATTAGAATTTTGCAGTAGGTGCAATAAGAAAAAAGGATTATTGACGCTCCGTTACTGCTGTAGAGACGGAAAGAGAGAGGAATAGTAGGTCAAAAATCATCGACACTTTATCTTATTGTCTTTGTCACGAAAGAAAAGAGAATAAACAATATATATAATTCATTCGCTATCTATCTTTGTTGACCGATGCTGCACCTTAGTTCTTATTAAAATGACAATTCGACTCCTGCCTTTGTTGACTAATGTTATAACTTGAGTTGTCGTCCACTACTATTCAATTTTTTTTAATCTTTATTTTACAGTTTTACTCAATCTGTGATCGTCGATCCTGCGTTAGAACACTAGTCAACTATCATTCGACACATCATCTATAATCACCGTTGCACCGGAGCCATAGTTGTAGCAAAAGTGAAACGTTCGTCCTCAATATTTCCGTCAGTCCGTTTCAGAATCAACACGGAGGAGATAAATCACGGGGACTAGTCTAGCCAATTCGAATAATAACTAATACATAAGAGGAACAAGAATCTGACTACTAGTCAAAATTTAATCCTTAAATTTCATTACGATAACACCTGATGCACACACTCCTCACCCTCCGTACTCATCGATCACTCCTGAGTTTCTTCATTCTTATGAATTCCATCGATCACTCCTGAGTTGTAGTTTATTTTTTTAGAAATAAACAATTTCGGAAGGAGTTATAATTGAAGAAA